>MIQA02005546.1:0-28359 GCA_001887855.2 Sclerospora graminicola
CTGGATCCCATCAACGACGAAGTCGCAGATCGCGGCCCAAGCAGTTGACTCTTTGCGGCGCCGTCGCTTGTGAGCATGGAAGTAATGCTGAAGCCAAGCTTCATTACGCATAGCCGAAGTGATCGGGAAGTGGTGAGTTTCCTCCCATAGCGCCTGACCATGGTCCCGGTAATACGAATCCAGGTGTACCCTTCAGAGCTCTGAATCAGGGATGATCAGGAAAGCCCAATCCGGGCATAGGCTTTGCAAGAACCTCCCAAGGCTCTGAAGCGATCAAGAGCTCGATGGCCCTGGGTTTCAGCACGTCAGGTTGCCAGTCTTCTTCCTTGGGCGCCGACGACCTGACCGGAAAAATCCACCTTGGCGGACGGGACCAACAGCGAGGAACGATTTTTCCCCTTACCAAGAGAACCAGAGGCGTTAGGTCCCACAGCTGATCAGCACCCCAGGGTTGTCGGGTCGCCAGCAAGGGTGTCGACGGTCGACCTTGCAGAACAACATACAGATCCATAAATTTCTTCTTTGGATCATAGCTGTAGTCGTCCTGATAGATCGGTGATTTATCCGCTGGGACAAAGACGCCAGTGAAGCCGGCCGGTCTAGCAGTCGGCGTCGTATCGTTGGCTGGGGGATCGCTAGAAGCAGCCAGAACCGGTCGCTTGGCTCCAAATCGTCCTCTCCGTCTCCGTCCGAGTCAAGCAAAGCGATGTCCTGGGTCAACGAGGCTGACCCCGACGAGGTAGTCACTGAAGCTCGACGATCAGCGCTGCGTGACTTGGCCAGGGCAGTTCGCGTTTGCTCATCCAAATCTGTCGACTCGTCATCAGAGTCAGCGATGAAGCGAGAGCGCTAAGCAGGAACCGTTTTCTGTTTTGATTGGCTTGCTCGTTTGCGCTTCGCCGAACCCAAGATCGACGAGACCGGTCTCGAAGCTGGTGGCGGACTAGACGGTGTGGACTCAGGAGTCGCTGCTTCGCTGATCACTGGTTGATCAGTATCCACTTTAATAGACGAAGAAGAAGTGACTGGGAATGTGGGCGACGGCGGGAAGGGCTCAAGAGACTACTGAGACTGTATGCCGGCTTGAACAAGAGAGCTGACCAGCTCGAGGAGCCCACGCAAAGCCGTCCGAAGCGACCCCGAATCAGCGTTCGGGTCAGTCCACCTATCCATTGTCTGATGGGCGATCTTCTTCAAGTCGTTATGGCGTTGGGTCCAAGCGCGCTCATCAAACTCCAGGGTTTCAAGCTTAATCCGAGCAAGATTAAGCTCCCGCCGGTGATCGACAGCTTCCTTCCGATTTTCGCTCAACCGTTTCTTGATGCTGGCATGGCCGATGCGCGAATCGGAAAGTTGCTTCACCAAGAAATAGATCTGTTTTTCCGTATGGCGCATCTCGACCTCTAAACGCTCCACTTTCTCGGCGGTGCGAATCTTGTTCCGGAGTAACTGATCATGGTCGCGACGGTGGTCATCGAGCAGTTGCAAAGGACCTACCATCTCGACCATCGAATGCTTCATTGCCTTGATGCCCTCGTCTGAAAGCAAGGATAGAAGAAGTTATATACATATTGTGGAAGAAGCAGATGGGTTGAACATACCTTGATCACGGACGGTGATAGATAGCGAGCGAATCATCCCTTGCAGGGAAGCAACAGTATCGGAAGGTTTAGCTGAGACGAGCAAGGCAGCAAGACCAGCGGACAACTGATCTCGCTCGACTGTTAAACCTTAGACGCGGTTCGTCATGTCCAGCAGATCTTGGTCAAGCCTTTCGCGATCCAGTCGTAAGGTCGATAGTTGGTGTGCCAGGTCGGCAGAATCGCGCTCCATACGATCTATGATGACCCGGCGATCAAACAACTTGACACTAAGCGTCCGGTTAGCATCGCACAGGGAAATCAATTGAGGAATTGCGCTCTGGAGCCCCAACGCAGTCGGCTAGTTTCTATGGGCCCCAGCGTGAGCGAGCCCGTTCCCTCCCCCAGACGAGCCAGTTGCCCCAAATAACCAACGGGGCGGCTCGGGGAAGGCCGAGCAGGGAAACTTAGATGCGGGCGATAAGAAGTCAGGGTCGTCGTCGGAGAGATGAAGCTGGTCGTGATTGTAGAGGTGGTGGTCGAGATCGGAGAAACCGCAGGACTAGCCGAATTTGGCTCCAGAGGCGAGACGCTGGCGGGAGAGGCAGCCGAGAAGGCAGGGAAGGAAAGAGGAGGCCGATTCGAATCGGCCATGGCTGGTCGCTAAGTGGAAAATTCGGAAATGCGTGAGTCGAACTGCAGTCGTTGTGGGCTGCAGTTTGGCTCAGGGGCAGCTGTGGTGAAGCGATCTGACAAAAAGTTGAGAATAAGGTGGACCACACATGCCCGTTGATTGGTGACGATGGGAACACCCATCAAGATGGGACAGTTGATGGGTGGGACAGGCTGATTTCGTATACGATGAAAGGCGTTTGACAACGGAATGTTGTAGTGTGAAGGGACAAGCCAAATACCGTTATCGCGCCTGGTCCCGCATATTAATGGAATGGCGAATGTCACGGTCTGATCGGAATTGGATGTTAAGTGGAGTCCACGTGGACGTGCACGACTATTCCGATAACTGGATTCTGCTGTCCCTGATATATCACTTCGCCATTGATACCGTATCTCCAGTTTGTCTCGGCTGCTCTAGAGTCATGAACGGTACAGATGTTGAAGTTGGATGTGATATGGAAATCCCGGCCCGATCGGCCGAGTCACTTAACTCCGCCCTAGAATGCGAAGAATGGGTATAGGGCAGAACTTGGTATATGGAGCGGCGAGCCGTACGGGCAGTATTAAGCTGAGGCAAGCGGTGCGAGTTGATGGATCCATCCAGAATTAGCGCAAGAAGGTCTGATCAGGTCCAACCTAACGAGAAATGCTGAGTCGGTGCGATCTTTACGTCCCAACATGTAATGAAGGTCAAGACTATGGTCGAGTGAACTAGCAATGTCGATGTGGTGGTAACCCTGAGGTGTTTCGAGGTGATCTGGGGCTGATCGCCCTGATCACCGCCCCGATCACTATGCCGATCGGGGCGGTACCTGAGTGAGTGTAACCTCCCCCGATCAATGGGTACACAAGGTGAGATGAAGTTAAGTATGGATTCTATAGCACATAACGACCGGTCGGATGACCGGGAGGATCGGATCAGTCATCATAGTGGTGATTCATCCGATCCTGATGGTGATCAGGATCAACGGAGAACCCCCTCCGATAGTTGGTCGTCCGGGCTAGTGGGTATCCGGATTCCGCCCAAGACTTCCGTCCTGGTTTTGGAAATCGGCTTCATCACAAAATCTCTCGCCCAGATTTGCTTAGTGTTTTACATAGGACTTTTTTCATAAGTGGGGGCTATTCTGGTAAATATTCCAAATAAGGAACCAATTTTCTAAAAGTGGGGCTAATTACTGGATGTGGGCACTCGTCTATATTTGGAAGACGAACCCCCACATCTATCAAATAATTATTGTACTGTAGTGGTTTCTGTTATCTAGGGAAATGATACGGTAAGTGTACTTCACCCCTTTACTTCATGTACCTCACTTTTGTTATATATACCACACTTTTGTTACGTGTACCTCAGTGGACGTGAGATCCAGGAGCAGGGATCCTTTCCCGTTTCCCTCCCCTTCAGCAAGACGAGGCCGATGCCATTTTTGACAAAGAGGACAAAGGAACCTATAAAGCGATAAAAGCTTTCTCTTGCCTTACCTTGTATTGCAGACGCAAGTGGTGTAGAAAAATGTAGATTGCCACGTATCGTCCGTAACTCCAAGTAAAGTAAATAAACACCGATTAGTGCGTTGAGATGCCTTCTTGTAGTGTTCTGCCTTCCTATCTGTTAGTATAGGGCCCGTCTGTCAGATGTATGCGTCGCCTTTACTTAAGTATCTTGTGTGTTAGTGCAAGACTCGAGTAAGTTGCCCTGGAGGTAAGTGTCCGTGTTAAAAAGTGAAGTTTTACGGTGTATCAGTTTTGTTAATTATTATGTTAGATACATAATGACGACTATTACGGTACTACCTTTGGAGCACTTTTTTGGGAGATTCACGGTACTTTGCTATATTTGGATTAAAGTTGGGTGAAATGTATTCGGACCATAACCGACTTTATTTCGAGGTAATTATAGTGTAGGTTTTAAAACTGCTTGCACTTTGTCTCGTGAGTCTCGACACTTCGCATGCATATTGATTAGGTAGATACTTAATCACTTCTTAATACACTTTTTATTAACTAAGTCCCTGTGTTCAACCTACGCGACAACGTCTGACTTGGTAGCTACGTCGACTGTTATACCTTGACAAAGTAAGGTATAAGATTCAACAAACTAGTGCAAGTTTATTCAAGATTATCGCAAAAATATCGACTACGACTTGAGTTAAGCTTAAGTTCCAACTGCAACATGGAAAAGGATACTTTTGAACAGGTTATGAGCTCAAAAGGTCACAATGTCTTCGACAGTGATAGTCGTGAGGAGAAAAAGGACGCAGGTTTGGGTGCTGAAGGAGCAGAGATACTAAAGCTGGTTCGAGGACTGGCCGAACGAATGGAAAAATTGGAGAACTCAAGAATCAACGGGGACGAATATGGTTTCAATAGCTCAATGAGGCTTGGTACTCGGATGCGTATGGCATCCTTCGACAGTACGCCCGAGAAAAAACCATACCCCACTGAACATTGGAAGGAACCAGATGTGAAAAATGTTGGACCTACTCCACCGCCGGCAGATTTTCCACCACAACCGGTGTATGGAAAACATGGAGGTCAAGTGCCACAAGGTGCACCAATGCAGCAAGGCGTTCCGATACCGCCTCAAGCAGCTTTCCGACAACCACCCCAACAGATGTACAGGACACCCACAGCAAAAGACTGCAAACTTTCAATTCGATTTTTTGACGGAAAGGAGGTCTACCGCGGGCTTGGTGCCGGTTTCAAACAATGGGGAACAAGATTCATTCGACAAATTTCGATCGCCGAATCGGCGTGCGGATACCTATGGAGTGAGGACATCAAGGTCGACCTCCTTGGACACTACCTAAGCGGTACAGCCGAAAGATATTATCAGCGACAAGTTGACACATGGTGGAACGAGTCACCAACGCTCGCTCACATCATGAACAAGATGCTGAGTGCGTTCAATACAACTATAACGCCTGCTCAGTCAATGAAGCTATTTACGAGCAAGAAAAATCCAAAACGCAGCTGGAACGAGCACTACCTATATATGGTTGCCGTATCCGAGGCAGTCGGAGGAAGTGAGCCTCTCGTCCTGGAAAATATTGTTCACTACGCTTCTAGTGAGCTCAAGACCATATTGATGTCGAAATTCGATCACACGAGAACGGATTTCCTCAGGCAAGCGGAACAACTTTGCCAATTTGCGGCAGCCATCGAAAATGATGCCAGAGGGTCTACAAGGTTTGGAAACGATACGATCAACTACGTGGAGGACAAGACCAAGGAAAAGAAGTGTTCAAATTGTGGGAGACCAGGACACGCATCTTCGAAATGCAAGAAGGCATCGAGAAAGCAAGGAAAAGTGCCCGAACCCAACAACAAAATCGACTTTACGCTGGCAATCACTAAAAACCCAATGGTGTCGAACAGCAATAGCTGGATACTTGACAGTGGTGCAAGTATGCACCTAGTCAATAACGAGACCTATCTGCGGGATGCAGAAGGAGTCAACTGCATATGCTTTCAAGCAGATGGACAAACCTTGAAGGTATCGAAGAAATGTTGGGTGCAAGTACAAGTTACGTCAAACGAATCCGTACACACTATAAAAATCATGGACGTGTATTATGTGGAGAACCTTTCAAGAAACATCTTGTCGTATGGACTTTTGGAAGAAAAGGGATGCGAAATGGTATACGTCAATGGTCGGCGTGTGATGAGGCTCCGTGACAGCAAGCGTCATATTTTTGACATAACAAAGGAGAACAAGGTGTTTGCAGTTCAAGTTATAGTTGGCGTCCCAGTAAATTCCGATCGGGACTCAATTATGGCGATCTTACAAGAAAGCGACAAGGAAACCGAGAGCGACACCTGCGTGCAAAAAGGTTCCCTTATGCATTTCCATGCACGTTTGGGTCACCTAAACTACGACGTTGTGGAAAAGTTAGCAAAAGACCCCAAAAGTGGAATTATGTTAGCACATACAAAAAAACTGAACTGTTTGACTTGCACGCAAGGAAAACAAACGAAGAACACAAGGTCCAAGAAAGACAGCGGTGATAATGCACCAACCGATCGTATCGGGGTTGTGATTTGCTCCGACCTCAAGGGACCAATAACTCCGAGAGATAGATTCGGAAACAGGTACATGATAAACTTTGTGGATTTCAAGTCAAATTATGTTCGAGTATTTCTCGCGAAGAGCAAGGACATTGCGGCCAAGAAGGTTGAACACTTCCTGGCGTTTTTCGAAAGGCAGTTTGACTGCAAGGTGCATATCCTACGGACCGATGGAGGTGCCGAATACAAAAACCTTGACGGTTTCTGTAAAAGTACTGGAGTGTCGCGACAAATTAGCGAAGCAGGAAATCAATCAAGTAATGGTAAGGCAGAGCACATGCATCGAACCATTTTGAACATGGCTCGGTGCATGATATTTTCGTGTTGATTAAGCCTGGCATTTTGGGGAGACGCCGTACAATACGCGGCCTATATTATAAATCGAAGTCCTACAAGCGCGAATGCAAGGCACATGTCGCCTATCGAATTTCTGAGCGGACAAAAGCCGAAGCTCGGAAGCATAGTGGCTTTCGGATCTCCATGCACGGTCTACCGAAATTCGGGGAAGAACTCGCTCGCACATAGAGCCCGGATCGGCCTTATTGTTGGAAAAAGCGAAGAGACTACAGGTTTCAAGGTATATCTGAAGCAAGAAAAGAAGGTCGTTGTAACCTAGCACATTAAGAACATCGAGACACTGGATGAAGAACAGAACAAACAGATTCAAGTCGAGTTGAGCGAAGACCAAGAGTTAGAAGGAGCCCAAGATCGACAACAAGAGCTACACAACAATAAACCGAAGCGAACGTAAAGGAAAAAGCTGTGGCAACGCGAACGACATGGAACCAGAAGCTACATGAAAGAAACTACTCCGGAAGCAAAAACAAACGAATGAAAACAGGACCGATGAAGGTTAGTTTCAGATCTGGGGATGATGAATTTTGTCAGTGAAGTGGACCCCAAGAATTACGCACAAGCAATGAAGAGTGCGAACAAAGTGAACTGGATTGCGGCGATGAAAGAAGAAATCACGGCTCTCGAAAATAACAAGGTATGGAAAATTATCGAGAAGCCAAAGAACCGCACCCCACTGCACACAAAGTGGATGCTCAAGACTAAAACTGACCAGAAATGGCGATATTGAACGTTACAAGGCAAGATTAGTGGCATGTGGAAACGAGCAGCGTTTCGGCATTGACTACACTTTGACTTTCGCGGCTGTGATTGAAATGGGAACAGTGAAATTAATTCTAGGCTTGGCATGCAAGTGGAAAGTCCCCGCAAAACATGGGGACATACCTAACGCATATGTGAAGGCTTACGAGGACGAACACGACATATACCTGCATATTCCGAAAGGTATGGAGCTAAAAGACGGCATTTCAAAGCAATCGAACCCTTCATGACAGGTGTTGAAGCTCGAAAAGACGTTGTATGGACTCAAGCAAGCCGGGAGGCTTTGGAATCGTTTACTTCACGCAAAATTGGTTCAATTGAAATTTTCGCAGTGCATGACGGATATGTGTCTTTACGTACGATCAACGGACGATGATACGGTGATTGTGGGAGTTTATGTCGATGATCTACTGGTAACCGGAACCAAAGAAAGCTTGGTCGACGATTTTTTTGAAGATATGAAGGTCTTGGATATAAAAAATCTCGGCAAAGTCTCTAAGTTTTTGGGTATGCGAGTCTCTTTCGACAAAAGCACGGGATACACGCTGGATCAAGAAGTGATGATTGACGGGATACTCGAGGACTTTGAGTTGAAAGACGCTAATCCTGTAAAGGTGCCCATAAGTCAAGAATATGAAGATTTGAATCTTGGAGAAAGCGAAGTCTTGCCAAAAGACAGAAAAGTTTCGATTAAATCTTATCCAATCGCTAGTTGGAAGCTTACTATGGATCTGTCGGTGCACAAGACCCGACATATCGTTTGCGGTACATAAGGCAACTAGGAGAACTCACGCACTCAAGCAAGTGGATTGGAATTTGGCTAAGCCACCTGAAAGGATCAAAACATACGAAATTACATATGGAGACCTCGAATAATGCCCACACAACTACAACCATCAAGGCCTACAGCGACTCTGATTACGCAGGATCGAAAGATGACCAAAAATCAACTACCGGAGGTGTCATGCTAATGGACGGTATGGTTTTGAACTGGACTTGCAAGAAACAAGATGGTGTTTCGCTGTCTACAATGGAAGCGGAATTTTACGCGGCTTCAAATATTGAAGTGGAAATGTTGGGTTTTCGTGAATTAATTCAAGAAGTTGAGTTAAAAGTCGAGCGGCCTATGGTATTGCTTATGGACAACCAAGCTGCAATCAAGATGATAAGCAGCATGGAAGGAAGCTCAAAAATGAAACATGTTGATATATTGTTTCGAAACTAAAGGATGGGGAAATCGAAGCTAACTATGTTCCTACGCAAGATATGCTAGCAGATTTGCTTACTAAAGCACTACCATATACAAGACTCAACGAGTTACGCTCCGAAATTGGTTTGAAGTAATGGCCGATTTCATTTCAAGAAGGAGTGTTAAAAAGTGAAGTTTTACGGTATATCGGTTTTGTTAATTATTATGTTAGTTACATAATGACGACTATTACGGTACTACCTTTGGAGCACTTTTTGGAAGATTCACGGTACTTTACTTTATTTGGAGTAAAGTTGGGTGAAATGTATTCGGACCATAACCGACTTTATTTCGAGGTAATTATAGTGTAGGTTTTAAAACTGCTTGCACTTTGTCTCGTGAGTCTCGACACTTCGCATGCATATTGATTAGGTAGATATTTAATCACTTCTTAATACACTTTTTATTAACTAAGTCCCTGTGTTCAACCTACGCGACAACGTCTGACTTGGTAGCTACGTCGACTGTTACACCTTGACAAAGTAAGTGTTTACTCGACAAAAATGAAAGTATGTCTTATTTAAAAATTAAGTGTAGTTTCGGCTAAAATACTACTTACCCTAAAATTTACAATATGCAAAGAAACCACGATAATCTCGTTAGTAGAAATTTAAACGTCAGTTTTCACAACAGATCACATCATCCAAAAGTCCAACAAGTGGCGGGATAACTTTTCATGTGTGCAGTGAGCAATATTATGACATTACCAGTATTTTAGGTCCCGACATTGAGATGTGGCTCGGCAGGTCACTCGATCTTTTTCGACGTTGAGTTATTACAGCTGATTCTTGCTGCGTTCTGCTGTAGTAATGATTGTTTTCATTCCTGACAATTAAAAGTTAATAATATACCAAGATGGCGTGATCAAGTGACAAGTATTTTCGTGCGTAAAGAACGCATCGGCACCGTCGTACGTACGGTAGACGAATTTCTAGGACATGTCCGTGACACCTTGGAACTATCTTCTATGAGCTTTGAATCACTAGCCAGAGTGGACCTTCTACGCCTAACGTGACACTGAAGAGTACATAAACCAAATGATGATGGTGTCTCGAGCCGTTGCAGTTAAGTGGGTCGCATTCTCTTCCGTTTATTTTGATGTCGAGACCGGTGCCTAGCTAGAGTCATGACCAGGCACTTGAAGCCACTTGAATTTTCTTGCTTTAGCGCTGGGGTAAAGTAGCGTCAGAGCAAAAAAAGGCTCATTTGTCGTCATGAGTGCTCGCAACAGCACCTTAGTTAAACAAAGGAGCTGAAAGATTAGTCCGATGATTCAGCCTCCGGAGCTTCTTTCTGCCTGGACTGGATCCCTCAATAATGCTGGTAGTAAGAATTTTAATCTTACAGTAGAAGCTGCCGCTTCCCTGGTTTCGACGTTGTCAAACGGAAAGAAAGAAGCCTTTTTACTATCATCAGAAGCGTCCTTAGCAGTTGCAGCTTAATACTGAAGTCATTGAGATGGAGCCACATTGTTTTTGAGCCTGTAGCTGGCAAAAGCCACACCTGGAGTTTTTCCAACTAGCCGTCATAAATTGTAATAAACTGAAATATCGTTGCTAGCTTCCTATGTGATTTCTGTTATCAATTGACTCTACCACATTTTAGCAATTCTGTGTAAGAGGTGGCATTTTTACCAATTACGCACATCCTAGTATACAGAGGTCTGCTTAAAAGAGATCAGAAAATAAAAGGAGATGCTGGAGGAATACACTGCTGCTATGACAAATGCCGGTATTACGCCGCCAGAGGGATTTGAAACAGCGCGTTTGTCGGATTTGCTCTTTTTTTAGGTTACAGGTTACGCGTGTTGCGGAGCATTTTTGAAATTAACCCAGAACGAAAGCCGCCTATGGATGCTGACGAAAAAGAGCGTCGTCGCTAATTTACAATTAGAAAGGAAAAGGAAAGAATCTCGACTTCGATACAAGCTACAAGCATGGATGGCACGCTCCAAAGCAATTCAATCAGGTGAAGAACCGCCGATCACTGTTCAAAGTAAACACCATAGCCGCTGCTTTAACTGCAAAGAAGACGACCACCATGTACACAGCCATGTCGCTACTGCAAGCAGATTGGCCATTTAAGCGCGAAGCGCACCATGAAGCTGGCGGCATACGAGCTCGAAATGAAGTGTCTAGGCTTCGTGAACCTTACGTGATAAAAATTTTAGTGGCATATGTACCAATTGTTGTTTTGTTAAATTTATCTATGCAAAAAAAGGACGACCCCACTTTTGGCTCAACGATTAGTTTGATGGAAACATTTTCTCCAATTTACTTTTTGGAAAATTAGTTCCATGTTTGGGATATTTATCAGAATAGCCCCCACTTATGTCAAAAGTCCGTTTTGCATACAGTAAAAAAAATCGAAAAAGACAAAATATAAGCCCTCGCAATGATTGGCTGACCGTTTTCCTTAACAAAACCAATTCAGAGCGTTGCCAGGCCTCTTAAAAGTAGGTAGAACTACCTAACTACCTAATTTAATGGAAAATAGGTATTCTGGCAAACCCATATAGGGCAGGCGTCCGAAATTGTACTTATGGGGATCTGGCAAAAAGCAAATTAGATACTCTTGCAGCATACAAATTTCAAGATAAAACGACCAAGTAAGGACGGCATGAGTTTTTCATCATGCCCACGCAGATATGCATGCTGAAGTTCGTGTTGATGGTTGTGTTGTCAGTTATGTTCTCATTACCGTATTCTGATGGAAACGACGTGTTCAATGCAGCAGAACTTTATCCATCGGAAGGCTACCCGTGCGTCAGATAGGTGCATCGACCAGCAAATTTTGTGCTACAATCAGGTTTAAAGATGCGTCCAAGTTTGTAGCAGTGATTCAAGATGACGGTACATTGTGGTGGAGGATGTGAGTAATATGGAGTGAAGATCAGTGAACTACATGAAAATATATTAGAAAGAATTGGAAACTCCATGAAAAATATATTAGAAAGAATGGCCGACTATGCAAACAAAATACTAATCGTGACGCAGAAAGCAGCAATCCCACAAGCACATGGACCCACTTGATCTTGACAACTTTGACTTTTGTGTGCGTTTTCGGATAAAATAGTCCAAATTCTCTTGTCAAAATAGAATTCTGAAATATTTAGACTAGGCATTCTGTACTTTTTCTCGACACACTATCTACTTTTAAGAGGCCTGCGAAAAGCTAATTTATTGGGAGAGACTACGGATCACGACTATCATACCACGCGTTACACAGAAAGTGCACGTGGGAGAGTGAGTAATTTGTGTTAGTAAAACACAATTCCTACAGCTAAAATATCAACCTGCTAAAATGTCTTTTTAAGAGGATAAAAAAGTTTTGACTGTAGAGCTAGCGGAGGACGATATCGCTTTGTTGCTCCGACGGAGTAATCATAAAGATATAGTCACAGCCTATTGCTGCAGAGAAGAATATCCATAGCTTTTTAATATCGCGGGCTTTTGTTATTCTCATCTTTGATGTTGACAACTCAAGTAGAGCTACATAAAAAAACGATGTAGAAATAACATCCGGCGATAACTGGAGAGATTTTCATTACATTATCTTGTAGATAATTGGATTGTTTCTTTGCCAACTTTAAAATACTGAGTGAATCATCGGTTCTTCCGTCATCAACAGAAATACTCTTTCCGTTGTATCTGCTGTATCTGTATCGCTATACATATTCGCAATAAAACTGAATGCATAAAATAGCAGTGTTAATTCTTATGGCAAGTAGGCAAATAATTTATACCATTTAGGAACAGAAGAAGCTTAGAGAACACTCCGATCTCATCAATAATACTATTTTATAATTTTAAGGTCACATATTAAAGATAATATCAAAATCAGATACTGCGGGATAGAGCTATCATATGACATGGAATGAGCGGCTAGCAATCATTCGGGCAAGTTGACAACAGATTAAGCCGAAGGAACAGGTCCCTAGCGTATTTTTAGCTATATGCTTAGTTTTTTTAAGCGTAGAATTTTTAACCAGCTAATTTTGAGTCACGTTGCTGCAGACCACAGGTCCTAACTTTCCATTCCTATGTTTCAATGGTGTCAAGCTCACACAAATTGTTGCTGACTTGCGTTAACGTTTATGTGTTGGCCTTTCCCGACGAGAAATTCGCCATCGCGTGGACTACCTGCTGCGCAAGAGCTTCAATGCCTGGGATACTCGACAGTATGCGACTTTTTCCTCATCGTTCCTACTAGCGGCTTCATTTAATATACTCCTCATCGTCGGAGAAATCAATGGCCACAAGACAACGATATGTGCATATAAGCTCGTCAAGATGAAACTGAATCTATTACTCCTTCTTCTACGTGCACTTTCTGCGTAACGCGTTGTATGATATGCGTGCTCCGTAGTGTCTCCCTAATTTATAGAGCTTGAAGGGAAGTTAAAAGTTTGTGTGTGTATTCAATTGCGAGATGGCAAGCTTGTTCAGGCGACCTTTGGGAGTGAAATATCTGTGGAACACATCTTGATGTTCTTTAAGCTACTCCTAGCGTCAGAGATGGTGGCATTACTGATGTACCATTAGTTCTCCCTTGATTTCTTGCGGGGCAATACTAATTGTAGAGCTTTCTTGACATCCGCGCTAAAAGGTGACAAGTGGACGTGAAAATATTAATGCTCAGGCGAATGCTAATATATGCTTTTAATTACCAATCTAGGCATCCTGAGCGGATCGGCAATGTTTCGTGTCGAAATTGCTGACGAGCAGCAATTATCGGCGGCGCTTACTTCACAAAGATTTACTCCCCTTCCGCAGCAATTGAACATTTCGATTGCTTCTATTGTATCCTCGCATTTGGCTCTTACGGCACCTATATCTGCGACGCTGGGCCATGTTCCGATGCTTCATACAGAAGACGTTATGATGGAAGATATAGCCACTACTGCGGGCATGTCTACTATGAGCAGTAATGATACATTACAAGTATTGCGAGACAAGAGTTTTGATGTTGTGTCATTTGTTGCTATCACGACATTAAAGAAGATTGTTACAAGCCCTTTATATAAGTATGGGCTGTTTCTCTTTTGACGGATATTACCTACTTTTACTTGCATTGTTTTTCCAGATAACGAAAATGAGCGCTCCGGTCCAATGCACAATGCACGGAAGTGGTACATTCTTGATTGTGATAACTTTAGATTGTAATAACAATAATTGTTCTGTCATTGAGCCTTTTGTAATTTTACAGTCCAGCACATGCGGTCCTTGTCGATCATTTTCTTGGCTTCAATCACTCTTTTTCTACAAAATGTCATAATTACGGTAGAAGTTAATGGCACCGAAACAACAGACTCAACGATGCGAATAAAGCTCATTCGTTTTCCGGTCTCCGCAAAGATTTTTCTGTCCTATTGTCATTGAGTGTAAAGGAGACAGCGGATGAAAAAGAGAGGGCGCTTCCTGACTTCCAAGGTCAAGGAAATCGCATCCAAGATGAAAAGTTTGAAGTTAAAACCCTCAATCACGTATTCAATTCTTTTCAGCTGAAAGATACAGAGTTTGAACGAAAAGAAGCCTTAGCTGTTATTGAACGATCAGCATTGCTATTTTTTTCTTAAAAATCAGGCTACCAACGATTAAGGTCTTCACAATGAGATACGGCGATACAGGTTTGGCGCAAGTGCTCGTCATGGTGAGGAAATCAGGCTCAAAGCTCTCCCAGCAAACCGCGACGTGGCCGTCAATTCAGCAGTTAAAGCGCTGGGAGAAGCAGAAAAAACGAGTGTGATGTGTTCGATGACTAAAGGTTAAATGGGCCGGGGCAGGATGGTTCTAGGCAAGGAATCGAGCCAGATGAGCGTGATCAAGGGAGTTATAATCGGGTTAGCCAGAGGTGGACTGGACGGCCGCCGATGGTGGATGATCAAGGGGCGGATTGTCTGAAGGATGTACGTGCCTGAAGAAGTCTGTGCCTTTGTGGAAGACGGAGGGGGCGTCGGAGGTGGATGATAAGCTGCTCAAGAAGAGTTGACGCCAGCGGCATAGTGGGCCTAGATGGATGGCTACCAAGGTGGAGCCGGGTGGTTTGGTGTACGGTACACGAAAGAGCATCCAGGTGGAGCCGGATGGTTTTGGTGTACGGTACAAAAAAGAGCATCCTGGTGGAGCCGGATGGTTTTGGTGTACGCTACACAAAAGAGATCCAGGTGGAGCTGGATGGTTTTGGTATACGATACACAAAAGAGATCCAGGTGGAGCTGACTGGGCTATTTCAGGTAGGGCACATGACTATCCAGCCGGGCTATTTTGGGTAGGTCACACAAAAGGTTGTATTGAATATAGGTATAAAAATCAGAATACTATTCGCTTTGTAAGGCGCACGTCGTTTTCATTGATTCGCAGCAGAGGGCTAACAAGGTCCCCTCTTGCTGCTATTGGGTTGTCCGGGGAAGGTTAAAGTTACCCACCAGAAGTACCCTGACAGGGAGTCGCCGCGTTGCGTATACTCAGCTTAAGTCGCCCGAGTTTTGAACACGGTTAATCTCTATTGGAAAGTGTGGTAACGTTTTGGTCTACTATGGAAGATTGTGGAATTTCATTTGGATTCCCTATTACGTACACGACTGAATTTACCCCTTTATTATCATTGGTTTAGCTGGCCGATCGATTATTCTCGGTCCAGCCCTTGCAGTATACAAACTTCACGTATATTGCGAATCCAGCTCCCCGGTGAAGATTTTCGCCAAGGAGCTACCCCTAGTCATAACCCTCGACTCCCTTTTCGACGGACTTTTAACTTTTCGCCCTAACGTCCATCAAGAGATCGTAACCGCCGGTACTGACGGGTACACAAGGTGAGCTTTTCGAACATGGATCATCCAAGTCGTCACGACTAAGGTGATGGGAGTGACCGATCTAGACGGCTGGATGCCGGATCGGATCAAGACCTGGATGGACGGAGTTTCCCCTCCGACAGTCAGTCATGTGGGCCCCCCGTGGGTGTTCGCATCTCAGAAGGAATTTCTGAGAGCGACTACACCACAATCTTCTTTCAGCCTCAGAAAGAGATCGTCGTAGGGTGGGTTTTGTTTCATAAGTGTAGCCAATTATTTTCTCTTCGGTTCCACACTTTTTTTTCACGTAAACCCACGCGATCTTTCAGTGATGAACCGACTACTAATGTAAATTTGTCATCACCTCCGTAGCCATGAAGTAGGGTTTAAATCAAAATCTCATCATTGGGCTCACCATCATTTCTAAACTTGCTGTAATCATCCAGCACGGTTATTCGACCATCGTTAATGGCCAGAAACTTGTGCTATTGAATACACCCGGCAGCTACCAGCCTACGTCCCATGATGGCCGATCCGGGCAGCTGGCTAGGACCAACATTTCCGCCAATCAGGTGGATGCATTCACTTCTCATTAGCACGCTAATTTCCAAGTCGCTTCACCACAGCCGCCCCTGAGTCTTGTCGCAGCCGCACAACTGTCGAGGCACGATCACACTACGCATCTCACACTTCAAATCCTCCACCGTTCCTATGTCTGGTCACGACGGTACCCATACAAACTCTTCGTTTGGTCATTCCCCGTGGCCAGCTAAAGACGAAAACGAAGCGGCCACAAATTATCCGAATCGTCGCCAATTCAGAATTGTCCTCCTCGCTACTCTCTTCTTCTGACTCATTACTGCTGTCTTCGACGCTGATAAAGACTTGAGTTGAATCCTTCCACTCCCGTTTGCTTAAAAAAAGATTGAAAGTGGCTGCGATACCTTGTAACTATATTATGGTACAGGGGGTATGAATAGGATTCAAACCCGCGGGGTTTGGTGCGGGTTGAGGTCGACCCGTAGACCAGCCCGCGGGTTCGAAAGTACGCAAGAGTTACGAAGTTGTTGTTGTTTTCAAGGCACTTTGCATGCATGTTTACATTGCTTTGGAAGATAAACACTTTCTAATATACTTTATATTACGTTTCGTTTACTTCGGACTACGCTTTCACTACAACAACTATTCTACAGCAAAGTCAGTGTTGGTATACTACTATACACTTGACTGGTATACTAGGTTGGAGGAACTTGCTGACATCAACCACACTGACAAATATCTTTAACTTGAGGAGATGGAAGGCAACACCTTTAACTTGAGGAGATGGAAGGCAACACCTTTGAACAGGTTATGAGCCCAAAAGGTAAAGATGCTGCAGCCGGCGGTAGTCGCATAAGGGAACGAAAGCAGTTTTCGGTGCCGAAGGAGCTAAAGTTTTTTTTCAAAATTACGGAACGACTGGATCGATTAGAATCCACAAGCCACAACATGGATGACTTTGGATATGAAATAAATCGATGAAGCTAGGAAGGAAAATGCCCATGGCGTCTTTTGACAGCACCCCGGAACGTAAAACATACGGCGAAGATCATTTCAGAAATATGAATGATATAAAGCCATCGCCACAAAATTTAATCCAGCACCGCAGCAATTTTTTATGCCGCCTTCTGCAAAAGATTGCAAGCTGTCGATCATTTTAACGGAAAGGAAGTGTAACGTGGACTGGAAGATGGTTTCAAGGAATAGGGTACACAGTTTATCCGACAGGTTGCAATAGCTGAGTCGGCTTGCGGATATCTTTGGAGCGAGGAAAACAAGGTTGATCTTTAGGGCATTATCTCAGCAGGACCACTGAAAGATATTTTAACAAGCAAGTCGACACATGGTGGAATGAGTCAAATACCTTGGTTCACGTGATGAATAAAATGTTGAGCGCATTTCACATGAATATTACCCCAGCGCAATCGGTGAAACTATTTACGGCTAAGAAACATTCAAAGCGAATCTGGAATGAACACGATTTATACCTAGTGGCTATATCTGAGGCCGAAGGTGGTAGGTAAGGATTGTTAATAGAAAATATTGTTCATTATGCATCACCCGATCTGAAATTGGGTTTGATGACGATACCAGGTCAGATTTGTTACGCCATGCTGAAGAACTATGCCAGCTTGCATCTGCAGTGGAAGGTGACTCGAAGACGAGCAAACAAGTCGGAAGTGAATCGATAAGCTATATTGAAAACAAGCTGAAGACCAAGAAGTGCAATGATTGCGGAGGATACGGCCATCTACAAGGAAGGTGCCCTAAAAAGAAAAGTTCATGCAAGAAACTCGATTTCACTCTTGCAATATCTCAATATTTGGAAGTTACGAACAAGTACAATTGGATTTTGGACAGCGGTGCTAGTATATACCTGGTAAACGATGCGACTTACCTGCGTGATGCGGTAGATATAAATGAAATAGGTTTCCAAGCCGACGGACAAACACTAAAGGTCACCAAAAAAGGGTTGGGAGCAAAAGGGTTGGGTGCAACTAGAAGTGAAAACACAAGGGCATATCCGAACCGTTCAGATTGAAGAAGGTTTTTTTGTGGATAAACTCGCTCGAAATATCATATCCGACGGTATGCTAAAAGCGAAAGGGTGTGCAATGAGCTACGTACGCGGGAAACGTATTTCAATCCATCGCAAGACCGAAAAACCGATTTTTGACATTGAAATGATAAATAAAATGGCATCTTACATATCAGCGCAAGTCTGCTGTCGAAGAGTTATTGTTAAAAGTAAAAGTGGATAAACAAGTTCAAGTCAAGAATCAAACGGTGCTAAACATTCTCGATGCAAGTGACAAAGAAGTTGATGAAGGATCGGACGTTCAGACAGGATCGCTCATGCACTTTCTTGCTAGACTTGGGCACATTGGCTACGATGCTATAGAGAAAATGGCGAAAAATCCCAAAATGTGGAATTTCACTCACCGATACAAATCGGTTGAATTGCCTGACATGTGCCAAGGCAAGCAAACGAAGAACGCACGATCAAAAAAGGACAGTGGTCAAAACGCGCCGACTGATCGTATAGGCGGCGTTGTTTGTTGTGATTAAAAGGACCTATCACGCCGAAAGATAGATTCGGAAACCGATATATGTTTAATTTCGTGAATTTTAAGTCGAACAATGTTCGCGTTTTCCTGGCCAAAACGAAGGACGTAGCAGCATTTTTTGAACATTTCTTGGTTTTCTTCGATTGGCAATTTAATTGCAAGGTTCAAGTGCTTTGGACAGACGGCGGCTAAAACTTTGGATTTTGCCGAAATACCAGAATATCAAGGCAAATTAGTGAATCCAACAATCCGTCCAGCAATGGGAAGGCTGAGAGGATGCACCGAACCATCATGAATATGGCTCGATGCATGCTGTTTCCGTGCGGACTTAGCCTGTCATTTTGGGGAGATGCCGCCCAGTACCGCCTATATTATTAATCGCAGCCCAACAAACGCGAATAGAAAGCGTGCATCGCTTATCGAAATTTTGACTGAAAAGGTTCCAAACCTTGAAAAAATAGTTTCTTTCAGCTCACCATGCACTGCGTACCGCAACCTGTGAAAAATTCGCTCGCACATAGAGCACAAGAAGGCATAATCGAGGGAAAAGCGTAGAAGTGAAAGGATACAAGGTTCTGCTAAAAGATGATCGAAAAGTTGTAGTGAGACAACATAACCCGGAACATTGAGACGCTAGATCAAGAACAGAATTAGTGGATAAAGCAAGGCTTTGCAGGAAATCAAGTTTCAGAAGGAGTTTCGAGCGACAAAGAAGGCGAAAAATCGTCGAAAGCAAAAGAAACGACAAAAAACAAAATAAGAAGGATTGCCAACGTGAAAAACACCGCACACGAGGCTACGTAAAGAAAAAAGTCGTGACACCAAGTGACCAAGTCAAGAAACAAAACGAACAAGAAGAAACGATCGAAGATCAAGGATTTTCGGAAAAATTAAGATGGGTAAATTTAATTACTGAAGTTGACACGAAAAACTTTTCGCAAGCAATGAAATATCCGAATCGTGACAAGTGGATTACAGCAATTAAGGACGATATCGAAGACCTGGAGAACAATAACATGTGGACTATTGAAAAAAAAGCAAGGATTGCAAACAGGGTTTTCAAGACAAAACTTGATGAAAATGGAAATATTGAGAGACACAAGGCGAGACTGGTCGCTTGCGGCAACGAAAAAAGGTTTGGCATCGATTATACGCTAACCTTTGCCGCCATTATTGAAATGGAAACAGTCAAGAATATCCTGGCTGTAGCTTTCAAATGGGACGTGCCTGCAAAACATGGGGACATACCGAATGCATATGTTAAAGCATCCGAACATGAGCACGAAACTTTTCTCCACCTACCTCAAAGAATCGACTTATTAGAAGGAGCGACACAAGATCGACACAAGGAGCTAGAAGTCAAAGTACTCAAGCTCAAGACAACTAAGACAGGCCAGATAGTTGTGGGATAAGCTGCTTCACGGAAAGCTTATAGATTTGATTTCGACCAAGGCATCACGGACATGTGCCTTTACGTCAAGAAACTAAGGCATAGTTATAGTGGGTGTCTATGTTGATGATTTGCTCGTCACAGGTACCAAAAAAGCGCATGATGATCAGTTTTTCGTGGATATGCAAGTCTTGGATATAAAAAATTAGGAAAAGTTTCGAAATTTCTCGGTATGAGGGTAGCATATGACGCTACCAAATGCTATACACTAGATCAAGAAATCCTGATCGAAAGTGTGCTGGAAGATTTCGACTTACAAGAGGCGAACCCACTCAAGTTACCCATAGGCATAGAATACGAGATCTGAATCTGAACAACGAAGAAGTATTGCTGAAATCTGGAGAAATTTCTTTGAAACGTTTTCAGTCGCTTCTCGGGAGCCTGCTATGAATCACACGATGAACAAGACCAGACATTGCGTTCGCAGTGCATAAGGCAACACGCAGAACTCATGCACCAAGGATGATCGACTGGAATCTCGCGAAACAAAGAACGAAATATCTAAAGGGTACGAAACAAGTGAAATTTCATATGGGTGGATCAAGGTCAAGTAAAACATCGACAGAAATCAAGGGATACAGTGACTCCGACTTCGCCAGATCTAAAGCCGACCGCAAGTCAACAACAGGCGGTGTGATAACACTAGATAGCATGGTTATTAATTGGATATGCAAGACTGGTGCTTCGCTATCTACATTAGAATCCGAATTTTATGCTGGCTCGAATATTCAAGTGGAAATGATCGGTTTTCGTGAAATGCTACAGGAAGTAGGACTATAGGTTGAGCGTTCTATGTGCTTGTTGATGGATAGCAGGCAGCTATCAAAATGTTGAAAGAAAATGAAGGAAACTTGAGATTAAAACACGTGGATATTCGACTAAAGTTTCTTATTTCAAAAATTAAGAATGGAGAAATAAACACGAGCTACGTATCGACTAAATATATGCTGGCTGACATGCTAACCAAAGCATTGGCTTACCCGAGACTAAAAGAGTTGCGAGCGGCGTTCGGTCTGGGGTGAAGACTCGCGAATTTCTCTTCAAGAATGAGTGTTGAAATTTAAAGTTTAAATTTGATTTTCGTGTAAATCGAAAGGACTAAATTTTCCGATAGGATTAAGTAAATTTTGGACTACTGCTAATTTTGGTCATGGGACTTTTTTCACACGCCGCACACAAAATGGATTCGAAACTAAGCAAGAGTTACAAAGTTGTTTTCAAGGCACTCCGCATGCATGTTTTCATTGCTCATGAAGATAAACGTTTTCTAATATACTTTATAGTACTAAAGTCACTGTTTCCGTTTGCTTCGTGTTGTTTTTTTTACTAGTTGAGGTCATCTTCATTCTATGATCCTTGTGTGAAAGTACTTAATAGTAATATTAATTGTAATACAGTGTTCCTGTTATTATTATGCACTTCTACAGTTTATTCTGTAGGACAGTAGGAAGTAAAAAACCGTTACGGTCGGTGCTTGAATAGCCCCAGGGACTCAAAGTAAGGTGGTAGTAAGTGCCTTTCACCTAACTTAATACTGAAGCGCCCTGCGCTCCACCTGGGAGATTGCCAACTGGCACCTCACCTTGCACGCCCTATTTTTGTCTGTTAAACATGAATATACAGCTAGTTCTCTCACTTCCGACACCGTGGAAAATCTATTGCCTGTTTTGCATTTATACAACCTAAATTTCTACTTTAAGAGGCACTAATGTATTAACTAAATATATGTATATTCTTTTATCTTTGCGACCATATAATTTTCAAGATAGTACGGATGAGTCTGACTGCACGACTTGACCGAAGATAGATTTTACAGCCTATGAACATGTAATCAGTTATTAGTTTCTGCTTGGACTAATATGCGTCTGGAATTGTTTCTTTGCCGCTGAAAAAAATCTCTTCTTCCTGTTGAAGAACTAAAATATGAACAATACTATTTTCAACGCGAGCTGGATATTTGCTGATATCGAGCTTCTCAAGACACATTTGTTTGCTCTCAAAGCAAATCCTAGAATCGCATGGATTGTCGGAACGAGTGTCAATAACGTGGTTTAGAATGAACGTACGTGAGGTGAGCTGGATGTCTTTAGTGATGGAGCAAAATGCGTCTGAAATTGTTCGCTCAAGACGTCAATCTTTTCGAAACAAAACCTACAAAATCAAAGAAAGGATCGTTGCTAGCCCTTATCTAACATAGGATTTTGTCTCCTCGCCTCCATAACGATGAAAAGTTGCATTGCCGAACACGATGCTAGACTCTGATCTTGCAAAATCGCTTCGGTAAATGCTACCACTTCCTGAAAACAACAATATGTGAGCATTTGAATGAATGTAACTCATACTTTTTTTTCAAAACATACCGCCTCATAATCATTTCCAAATAAAGCCACGAAAAACGTAAATATTTGGGTCACCAGCTCTGTACGCAGCTCTGATCCAGCCAAGATAATACGAAAGCACTATATCGCTTCGTTCATGACTTCTACTTTTTCAGTACAATTTTTTTATGCCTCTACCCTACTCGAAATACGTAAGGTTAAGAGATTCCCCATTGGGGATCTTTGTCAAAATTTGAGGATGAAGTCGATATTGATGTGTCTAAGGATGACGATATGGACTATTTTGTCACAATTAAGACCATCACCATAGAAATAAACATTTCTGAAACACATACATTGCTACCCGTTCGCACATGACGTTCCAAACGTATTGATCCGCCTTTATTATTATCCGGGAGGCTTCATGAAGTTGAGGTGGATCGTAAAGTGGGTTAAAAAGCCGATTGCTTGACTTTGTTGCCTTGTTGCTGGGATAGTTCACCAGCAACATTTCTAAGAGCTCGTAATAATCATGCTCGTTGATTGATAAATCCTGAAAATACATATTTTTTGTAAAACGATCGTTATGGGGGGGTCTCGGAAGTGAGAGTACTAGTTGTATATGCATATACAAATTCTTAATATAAGTTGAAGTTGAAGGTGCGTTCAACATCGTTACCGCCCTGCGGTAGACGCCCTGCGTCTGGATGCCCTGCATCCCACAATAAGTGTAACCGCCCTGTCTGCGTCGCACCTCCTTGACGACTCTGCCGTAGAAGCCCTGCGCCTGGGTGTCTTTCTTTTTTTTTCGCTGTAACCGCCCTGCGGTTGACGCCCTACGTCGCACCTCCTTGACGGCCCTGCCGTAGACGTCTTGCATCTAAGTGTCTTTCTTTTATCTTTTGTGTTCTTACAGCAACTTGGTCACTATCCGGTTTCCGGGTATCTAACACTTCGGACTACGCTTTCACTACAACTACTACTCTACAGCAAAGTCAGTGTTGGTATACTACTATACACTTGACTGGTATACTAGGTTGGAGGAACTTGCTGACGTCAACTACGCTGACATACATCTATAACTTGACAAGATGGAAGGCAACACCTTTAAACAATCAATCGACGAACACGGAATTCACCATTCCCTCATGTAGACTGATACCGGCGACTCATTCTCTTAACAAAAGAAACAGCATACCAGCAACTTGGCGCAAGCACGCCCATTTAAGGCATGAGTTAATGAGAATCGACGGATTTCAAAAGACGGTAGCCTAACGAAGATTGTTTCAAAGGATCTCTGTGCCGGTCACTTCGACATAAATGCAGTCGCGATTCTTGACATGTCTCATCGAACGGCATCGCGCGTATCATGTTCCATCCAGTTCACAACGATAGATTCGCATGGATTCGTGGAAGTTGGTGCGTTGGTACGGTAGATCTGCTCTTGTTGTCACTAGACGAGCTGTCGGTTGAAGTTGACTCAGCCATTGAGCGGCATTGAGATTGCCAGAGTCGATCTATCTGACACACATGTACGTTGTACTTTATTTTTGTTACAGGGAGGGGTGCGAATATCCAACGGGTGGTGGAAGTTGACTGCGACGGTGAGATTACCAGAGTCGATCCATCTGACACACATGTACACCCGGTATGTTGTACCTTATTTTTGGTACAGGGAGGGGTGCGAATAATCAAGGGGGTGGTGGAAGTTGACTCAGCCATGAGGGGGTGCCAAACCTTGCAAAAAACCTGCTGACCCCCCCCATTTTTCGTCTGATTAATTTGCCAGTTTTGACGGATTTAGAAAACCGGAACCAGCCATGGCTGGTTTGGTTTGCCAAATCAGCTGCTTGTTTCGTTGATATTGTGAAAAAGTGGGTGTCGTTCATTTTAGATATAACAAAACAGTGACGCATTGGAAGTTCGAATACCTCATACCGGTGCTAGCTGCGTTGCCAGCATTCCACTGATGTAAAAATGTGCCCTCAGACAGCACGATACTAACAAGTCACAGTACATTAGACAACTAGCGTAATTTTTAGGCTAACACATTGTGTCATGTTTTGTAGTTTGTAGAAAACGAGAGTCTCAAGACAAATTATGTGCTGCAGCTCAATCAGTTCTTGAGGAACGAAGTAAAAGGCCGGCAAATTCTTATTGTGCTGAAGATTGGTGACATCGTGTCCGCCTTCGACCACATTGACTCTCCTTCAAGTATCGAAGACACCAATGTTCCTTCTGATCCAGCAGCTCTAGGAGCGAGGTCCATCGCTACCGCACCGAATGCTACCCAGCAGCCGCAAGCTCGTATAAATCAGTACCAACAGCCCCGCTCTTGCTGCCCCATCGAACTACGTGCCCCCTACAAACCAACCTACAACCGCGGACCTGTCGTGCAAAAAATGCCAAACGTCCTACAGGCTCGCTACATACTTTCGGTGATTATGCTAGACCACACAGGTAGCACATGGACAACATACTTCAATGATCAAAGTTAGGTGGTAATGAACGGCCATACCGCAGATGAAATTGGCGAGCTTCGTGACACGAATCCGGCAATGTTTGAGTCCTTTTTCAAGGAAGCGTTGTTCAAGCAGTAGGTTTGCCACCTTCGTGTGAAGACTGAGAACGTGCAAGAGGAACTTCGCATTAAGGCTGGGGTCGTGAGTATTGAGCCTGTCAATTTCGTGCAAGAATCAAAAGATCTTGAGGCCAATGATCGAGCACCGTATTTGTACCAGAGCTCCCTGATAAATTACATTGTATACCCATCTTCAGTGTAACTTTTGTGAAAAACACGGACAACTTGTTGCCGCTAATAACGAATCAGCATTATCCTCTCCATCATAACGAGCTATTCAAAACGGTAATGATCATTTTACTTAACACAAGCTTTATTGCAACTGCTACAGATGCTCTTGTCACTGCGGGCAGCATGGACCTCGTGCTCCTGCAGAACCCGCCGACGTGAGTGAAGTGGGAGCGATAAAACACTTTTTTGCTAAACCTCCGTGCAAATTTCGTCAAACTATTTTTGGGAGCCACTGTACGTAGTTAGGGCAAAGTTCACCTCTATTCTGGAACAACACGGTTGAAAAATGGAGGCATCTGATTGGTCAGATGATCGTCACCATCACGGTTGGCTCAACTGACCTCGAAGAGGTCGGCTGAGTCAACAGATCCTCGGTTATAAAATTATACAGGCAATTTCAACCAAAAACTCACAGACATGAATGACACTCTTTTTTTCACCCATTTCACATTTTCTTTGAAAGGTGTGTGTGTCTTCTCTAACTTGGTTGGCCCTTCGGTTAGGAGTCTCTAACCGAGGTGACTCAAACAGAGGTGAACCTTTCTTTTAAGATTTCGAAAATATGACTCGGGGAGTCTCTAAATATCGTGGACAAATAAGCAGAGAGAAAGGGGTATGTCGAGCTTTTAGACGTCTCATTTTTTTTGGCCAAAACCTGCTGGTTTCCGAGCCATATTTTGGCTGATTATTTGGGCTCATTTTCTTAGGTTTGGCACCCCCCGAAAAATCCGTGTTCAGTTTACGGTGGACTGGACCACAACTCTTTTTTTTGCTTTGTAGGCTTTCGGAAAAACGGTGTGAGTGGGTTTTGCCACGTGCAAGGGAACTTCAATTTCCGGTACAAAAGCCACCACTATACGCATCACGATGCGTGGCGTGGTAGATCGCTCGTTTCCCGAGCTCCACAGCCTCGTCGTCGGCCAGATTCCAAGGCCACTTCGTGTCAAGTACGCCGTAAGCGTACGTGGATCCTGAGCCAACACTGAATTCAGGCACCTCTTAGGCGGGGGGATTTCGCAGCAGATGGCATTGAAGATATTTAAATCATTAGAAGGGATCAGGTATGTGTGCTGGGCAGCATTGAGCATGATGCTGTAGGTGGCACACGGCAATGCGCCTGCGCGGATGCTGGCATTGGCGGAAAAAATGCTCGTGAAATTCTTGAGAGTCTCGTTCGGATGACGGCGAGGCGCTGGAGCTGACCGTACAGATTATGCAGTGGCACGGTCACCACCAAGAGGCGCTTGAAACTTTCGATGAGTTCGTCAATTAAAAAAAAGAAAGGAGACGAAAAATGTGACGTTGGAGCGAGCTGCGGAAGGGGAAGGCGCGTATGAAGAGGAAATCGAGTGAGGGCCGTTGAAGGCGATTGACGCATTGTCATTAGAAGCGACACTAGCAAAGAATGTGGCCAACTGATCGCGATGTGCGCGCTATATGAGGTTTCAGGATCGTTTTCGGTCGAGGATTTGAATTGTTTAGTGACGGATCTAACCTCGAACATCGTCATTCGTATGTGAGAAAGAATGCTGTCATGTCAGTCTATACAATGTACAAGACATTTGGAGAAGTGCTTCTCCCGAGCTGATTGAACGTTTTATCCTGTGTGAAAGTGATTTGGTAACGGTTTTTTATGCTAAATGATTGTGCCGAAGAGAGAGCTGTGACGTTTTTAATGAATTCTATGGTTCAAGTGCATAAGTTTGGGGACGAGTTTTCCCTCGTGATTTTAGAAATGACACGAAAAGTGTGTCGTCAAGATCCGGCTCAGAAAGCACGTTTTGTGCGTTGTGTTTTTCAGTTGCTCAATTCATCGTCACCGGCTGTGAGTTATGAAGCAGCGTGGACACTCTTGACACTCTCAGCAGCTCCAACTGTTGTACGTGCGGCTGCGAAAACATATTGTGGGTTATTAAATTCACAAAGCGACAACAATGTAAAACTGATTGTGCTGAATCGTCTGGCGGATTTAAAGAAACATCACACGAAAGTCTTGCAAGAGATTTTAATGGATATCATGCGTGCTTTGAGCTCACCAAATCTCGATATGTACAAAAAAAGCTGGAAATTGCCATGGATCTTGTCTCAATTAGAACAATTGATGAAGTGGTAACCCATTTAAAACGCGAAGTGGTTAAAACCTAAGACAAAACTCCAGAAAAAGCGGGGGAAAACCAAGATTTGCTAATCCTAGCTATTCACACCTGTGCTGTCAAGTTTCCGGAAACTGATAATACTGTAGTGCATTTGCTCATGGAGCGATGGGTGTCGTGCTATTTGTGCGTGCCATGTGTGAGAGTTACCCAGAATTACGGGAAAGTATCTTACAGAAACTATCCTTTTCGGATATTTCTAAGGCTAACGTCTATCGTGCGGGACTCTGGATCCTTGGAGAATACGCTACGTTGCCTGCGGAAGACCGTACAGAGAGTGACACATCTATCTTTGAAGCTGCTAATACAATTTTCAGCGCTATTGGTAGTCTCCCGTTGGTTTCCGAAGCGACGCTTAAGGCACCCAAGGATAGTAGCCTTGACAATACCGACGATCCAGCTACTGTAGGCACGGCGTACTCGAAGCCTGTCACAAAGAGTGTCGTGCTAGCCGATGGCACGTACGCGTCGGAAACGGCTCTTGTGGCCAAGTCTGCGATGGAAGAAGAAGAAAATGTACCTGGTCTTCGACGTTTATTGCTAAACGGTGATTTTTTTCTTGGTGCAGCTGTAGCGTCAACGTTGACGAAAATGTGTCTTCGTATATCAAATGGTGATGTGGCGAACGCGACTGCTCATGACGTTGCTATTAAAAAACTAGTTGTCGATTCTACCCGATAGTGTAATGGGGTGTCATTACATAAGTGATATTTAAGTAGAAATATCACAGTTCAATTTCAGACTTAATGTCTGAAATGTGAATATTGGATTATAAGTTGTTATAATCCACCTTGAGAACAGATTCTGATATAATTATCGAATCTAACAAGTAATCTAATGATAAAGATATCATTCAGATCAGCTTGATATTACATGTTTGTATGATTAGTTTAGATTTAATTATAGTATTTAACTCTAAACCACTCATAATATATTCACTCTTAAACTTACCTACTCCCTGACACGTAGCCTTAGGTTTATATATATTTAATATATGTATAAACTTAAGTGATTAATTAACAAATTAATTAGTCTTTA
>MIQA02005549.1:0-17647 GCA_001887855.2 Sclerospora graminicola
TTCACATCACTCACACAACCTGTCACTCCACATGCCCGATCTTCATTCTCATCTGATCTTCATTGCTCGGGCATGACAGACCGATCAGGCCGTAACTTCGTATCATAGTCAGCTTCAACCATTATACCATTCAGAAATCGACTGGTCACCTGCCCTTGATACATCATGTCACCAGTCACTCTTTCTTATTTCATCCACGTGAACTCCACTTAGTGACTGTAATACCGATCGTGATCGTGATTTCCATCATTCCGCCAGTGCCTGGGACTGGGCTTAACGACCATACTTGGCTGATTTCTCCACGTCGTGAATATCCGTTGGCCACCACCTTTTCTTCTTAATCGGGATCAACCTTTTCCCACCCATCAACCGTCATATGTTGATGGGTGTTCTATCGTCACCAATCAACGGCCATGTGTGGTCCACTTCAGTCCCAATATTTTCCGATCGCTTCACCACAAAATGATCATTACAGATAGACAATGGCTTTGCCCATGAAGCCATTTTCTTGACTCTCAAACTTTAAGCTTAACAAATACTTGGAAAATACAAACTGTAAAGTACAACCAAGGATATACCACCGCCCGCAACGCGGCCGCCGACCGCTAGTCCTTACATAGAGGCAAATCGTTGGATGATGTGTGGCACCCACTATACTGGTGCGATATACAAAAATAAAGTCAATTTTGCAATCTGTAGTTCTATACAGAATCGTGTTCTTAGTACACATTTGTGTTGACTGGGTTTGTATGATATTAATTCACCGATTTCTGTATCCCTTATCAAATGCTCAGAAGATGCGACCCATCATTTTAATCATATCTCAACGAACGATGTATGTATGAGCTGGTAGGTTGAATGAATCTGTGGATGGGATGAATCGATAATAAACGCTTTTCTCACTTAATTTTGGATAAAAGTGTAAATACCGTCTTACTGTTGCTTGTGGTAGGAACATCGACAATTACGAATGGACAGAGACTGGTGATACAATGAAAGAGGCGAAAAAAAGGTGTTACTGCTCAATCAAATCTAGAAAGCTTTAATTCTTCTTGACGGCATCCTTCGTCAAGTGCTTCTTCAATTCGACTTTCATGAGATAATCGACCGTTTCGTCCATCCTGCGGCTTGCGGTACTTTTGCCACGCATTTACGATTGGGCTGCCATCAGCTTCCTATACTAGCTCCAGCAGATTCCTTCAACAATTGTTGAAATGTAGGTGGAATCTGCTCGTTTCCTAAAAGTTTAGATAGCTCCTTCATCAGCCGTGGGGCACCTATGGTGCTAATTTCATATCGGGACGTCTTATTAAGTAACATTCCAATCACTGCATGCAAATTAAACAATCCGGGGGATATGAGAATGATGACCAAATTGAAGCTCACTTAATGGTTGAGGTTTAGTCTAAAACGAAATGCATCATCAAATCACGCTCGAGCCCGATAGCAGCGTATTTGATATCTCCATCTTCATACGTTGATATGTCTAATGAGAACAGCCAAACTGTGGTGTATGATGATGGCGGAGATAGTTGGCTCCTGCTTTTCAATATTTCTCGCGAAGTATACGTCACAAGGAGAAATTGTGTATCACATTTGCACATTCTCCCCATGTATGTGCACAGAGTAAACTAAGAAAGTACTTGTCGAACAACAGCTACACAATGTATTAATATTAATCTCAATATAAAAACCAATTCATCTGAACCTACAACGTGAAACAAAGACGGGATACGGCTTGACTTCCTTGGTTATCGTGTGACTTGGAAAGTTGGCGACTGATTTGGAAAGTGACAGAGTAAAGAGAAAACGACGCGCATCGCGGTTAGGTACAGGCTGCCTCTGGTGGTACCTGATGTTTCTATAGAGTGGACCCAACTGGCATGCCATATGGTGTATAGGGGAGGACATATGGAAATCCAAAAGTAACCTAACCAACTTCAATTTAGTACGTTTAATGTCATTGACGCAGTCCTTATATAGGGGTCTATTGAAATAGTAGACCAGGGAACCGACCAAAAGGATTTTGGCACGTGACCGTCCTTCGGTTATGTACGAACTTTCACCGATCCCAACACATTCTTGCCTCTGGGTACTGTCTATACGACATCCCACCTTACGATCAAAGGCGGAGTCGATAATTGAGACTTCTGCCCCAGAGTAAAAAAGAATAGTGCCTTTTTCATTACTGTTTTCTTTCATTAGCTTTTGCTTGCTTAAACTATTTGTCGGCAGAGTGATACTTCCATTATCCTCGAGATTCACCAGGCGTAGGTCCAACACCATGATCACGTTCGATCAGGAATATTTGTCCACTCTGAGACTGTGAATCGGACACCGATCGGCATAATTTGAAATAGACCATGAATTGTCAGTTATCTCCTTTTCCTCAAACTTATTTCTGCTGTCGACGCATGCATAAATGCTGAACGTAGACTGCTCGACTCGAACTAGATTCCAACGTGGCGATCGATCTAGTTTAACATTTTCTCGACATCCGGTGGAAGCATACCAGCATGTTTGGTCGGCACGTACCACTTGCGCATCTGATTGAAGAAATCTTCAATCGGGCAGGCACCGGCGTCGTGAATCTTCCCACAGGTCTTGCACACGAAAAAAAGGGATGATCCTTACGATCAGATTTCACAAAATTATCTTCCAACAATCACGATCACCGAGCTTAGTCGACCCACAATGCACACATTTCATGCGAGGTTGGTCCGAATAAGGCTGGTTTCCGCCCAATTTTCGTCCATCGATGCCGTTAGTCGATGATATCGGACGAAGTACTGGCTCCGCCGTGAAGATTATTATTCTTCATCTGAGCCTAAGATTGACCGACCACTTTCTTTTTCTGAACTGGAACTATCCGATTCGTTCGCGATCATCCGGATCGCTATTGCTGGTCGGCTGCTGACGGCTTGACCTGGTCCGGATGCGGTTTCGTTCGATATCGATTCGATCCTATCTCGACCTTCGATTCTCGGCTTTTAGCACGCTGTAACGTTCTTAAGGTCAGTTCCAGTTCTTCAGCGTTACCTATGCGAAGCAGGGTTAATTGATCAGCCGGATTACGGTTGTCCAAAGTGCCGACAAAGTGTTCAACGTGTTCGCGAGCAATGTTCTCGTGTCGTTGATCTTTGGTCGGCATTTTGGCTCGCAGACCAGCAACCTTCAATCAATGTAAATATTCGATCGGTGATTCATCGGATCTATTCTTGATATGGTAGTATTGTCTCGCAGGAGATCCCCCTGAGCTGCAATATTGCTCCTCAAATTCCTCACACAGTTGAGGCTACTTTAAACATACCTCTCGACGTAACTACTTTAGCCAGTTCTTGGCCGGACCTTTCATCAGATCAGCAAAAATCCGACATCTTCCACATTCCGGTGTCTTGTCCCTCAAAAAAGCAGATTTCGTCCGGCTTAGCCAAGCTCTCGCCTGATCGTCATCCACGCTTTTGCCAGTAAAATCTTTCAACTCAGAGATTGCCGACATCCGGACTCATGTGATCGTTCCAGAATCACTATCAAATGCCAGTGTCGAGGCCATATTTACCTTACGAGGCATCTCCATATCCAAGTCGTCCGGATCAAAGTTATGACTGATTCCTCCATTTGATTCCATATCCACGTCACTGCGTGGGGGTGATTTATTGAGTCGGTCTTGATGACTGGTTTGGCATACTGATCGGACAATCCCGGCTGATCGGACTGATTTCCTTTCCACATCTACGGGTTTTTGAATCGGTTTAGCCGTTGGTTGATTTATGTTCGGCCTTGGTTGCCATGTTTTCCTTGTCCATGTATATACTGGGGTAATCCATGTAGTTCTCTCACGAACCGGTTTATTATAGCCGTAAACATGGTTCTCATTTGTTCCGGAACTTCCGGTACACCGGTGAAATTATTGTTGGGGGTCGGTTTATTTTGTGTAGTTTCATGAGATTCTTCAAAACTGTCTTCTGACCCGACTCGACTCAGTTCAGGCTTCTCTTTCCTATTCTGCGACTCGATATTGGAGTCGGTCTGCCTGATTCCCATCGGGCCCAATGTCATACGAGTCACTCCGACCGAAGAATCGGCAGAATCCGCTCCGGACCGGGATGATGATTCATATATCGAGTCGACATCCATAGGATATTCAACCAACTGTGATCGGTGTAAAGGATCAACCGGCGGTGACTGGGCCACAGGATTCACCCCAAGCAACGTATCAAAGTGATCGTACCGCGTTATCATAGCTTCTCTAATCGTTCCTTGGTCTAGATCGAACAGCATATTCGCGTCGAACGCACCAGTAGTAAAACCGATTTCATCGATCTGGACCAGGAGATTTTTGATCAGGTTGAGTTGGCTACCAGTGATAACCGGCCTAGTTGCTCGACATTCCAGATTCCCAATGATCTTAGGTTTGATGATTTTCATTACCCGGTTGTTAGGTAGGAGTTTGGGAAAATCGCGAAGGTAAAACAAGCGTTTGACATCTTGAACCGTGTTTTGTTTGGGCTGGTTTGGTCTTCTCTTCATCTTTTCGACCATCTTTGGTTTAGGGTTCGCATATTTTCTAGATGGATCATATTAATCCGCCCCCATGTGTTTTATCTTTTCCAATTTAGGTTCGAGGTCGGCACGCTGATCCTTTCCCGGATTATAGTTAATTTTGCTATATTTCGGATCGGCTCCGGTCGAAGCCTTGAGAGGAGTTGTTTCATCTTTAATTTCTGGAACTCCATCGGACCAGGTCAACCATCGCTTCCTGTAAAATTGGACAGCGTCGGAGGCAATACGCCTCCCTCCAATGCACCCGAAAAAGTTCCCTCCACTTTGATCTTTACATCTTTCTCATCTTCAGAGGAATCACGGTGATATCCAGAGTCACCAAGTGATCCGGGCACGCGCACCATTGTGGAGGAGCCGATTTCCAAATCCATAACAGAAGTTGTGGGGGAATTCAGATTTCTACTAGCCCGAACGACCAACTATCGGAGGGGGTACTCTATTGATCCTGATCGGCATCGGGATCGGACGAATCATCGCTATGATGACTGATCCGATCCTCCCGGTCTTCGCATGTACGATAAAATCCATGTTTAATTTCATCTCACCTTGTGTACTCATTGGTGTTCGGTGGTTACACTCACTCAGGTGGACTCTAGATGAGAAAAAACGTTACGAATCAGGTCGGGAAATGTGATCTTTTCGAGACGGGGATGTTCTCGGGTGGAAACCTTCACCGGAGAACAAATCAGGGGTGACACATCGTACGAGTATCGCAAAGACCGGTTCTGGATACTTTAACCGACCGGACCAACCAATAAACGGGAAATAATCAGGAAACCACGAAAAAAAACACGATATAACCACGATCTTCTACTGTAAAACCAAAACCTTATCTCCACAAAACCTTTCCAATTAATAGAACGTGTTTCAAACACGTAGGCGTGAGGGTTGAGGGCTGAAACCTTAAACAATCCCATCGGGGGACTTCCGGTAAGCCAAAATGCGTCAGGCGCGTCTTAACCGGGAATTAGTTAAGCTGTAGGGGTCTAGTTAACCTTGTGTTCCCAATGTTCGCAACACGTGGCGGACCGAATCTTTGCTTAGGGGGTATATTCAATCCTATTATTATATATGCAATATCTAATACCTGATGTACCATACACCAACCTATGTGACCCACCTCATCCTTCAAACTTGATCATCTTGTCACAAAGTTGTCCTGGTACAGTATCCGCTCTCACTTCCGGATTTTCAGAAATGATTAGTTAATATAGGCTATCCATTTTTAGAAAGAACAGCGTGTAATAGAGCAAATGTGTATCATTTCTCTGTTACTATTCACAAGACTTTTGCCTTGCGCTAGATGACTAAAGTAAATCTGCTTGTTGGATCCGGATCCTTGGTGCATAATGCACCGTGGAGCTGCTAGCTAAAACGTTCACAAGGCCCGCACTTGATCGTCAAATTTCGTCCAATTGAATCGAGCAGCGATACATTTGTTGTAACACTTTTCATAGAACTGAATCATTAACACTGGCTGAGATTGACCTACGAGCTCCCCAACAGCTCACTTATCGAAAACTCTTGCTTTTTCAGCTACTGTTTGATTTAGCAAATGAATAATAGAGTGAGTACCACAGTAGTGGTACAAATCAATACACAATTTTCGGAAGCTTGTTCTTTAATTGTACCAAGTTTGAAAAGATATAATTTTTGGGCAGTTCCGGAAGTGGGAGCGGATACTGTACCACCATAAAACCGATCTTCAACGGTTCTTCAACCTGATCCGTACCACTTTAGACCGATCTTCAGCCGATCCCGACCCGATTCTTTGCCGATCTTCAACCAACCCGATCGTCAGGTATCAGCTCGAAACCAGCTCAGGGTCGGCTTCTTGGGACGTTGTACATCCGATTCAACTCTGATCTTGGCTGAACTCCTTCTTTCTTAGCACCTGGAAGCTGATTCGGGGCCGATCCAGAACGGTTCAGGATCGTCTCGGAAATCAGGTCTAACCAGCCCCAGATCACCTCGAACCGCCTCGAACCACCTCAGAATCGACTAGCCATCGACATCCTTGAATCGCTCAACCCTGTCTTCGACCTCCATTATGCGTAAAATCCGCAAGGTTCAACTGAATCGGTATTCCTCTCAAAGTCGGACTCGATCGGATCCTTTAGTGCTGATTCGGAGTAGGTTTGTTGATCCCCGCAACTTGCTTCAGCCGATATGCCCCATAAAGCTCATTTTTTCACACATAGGGTTCTATCATACGCTTGGTCTTCATATTCTAAGACTGGTCCAAACCATTCAGTCGGTTAACCGAGATCTCAATATCACGTTACTTGAACCACTTGGATCAGCGATAATCGTCTCCAAAAACCAGGTTCTGTCACATCCGCTATATCAAACTATCCATAAACCTGCTCCACCACACGTATCCTGACCGGTCCGGCCTTAAAACCAACCCGGTCCGGCATCCGGATCTTCACATCTGATCGTGATACTTGACCGATCCGTTGTTCTCTGGGACAGGGTGTGACAACGGCAGCACCATGTTTTTCTCCACATTTTACGATGGCTCGTTATCACTTATGTCATCCTAAGTTGAACCATCCTGTCCCACCCATCAGCGGTTCTGTCTTGATGGGTATTCCAACAACCACCAATCAGCAGCCATATGTGGACCACTTATTTCTGGATCACTCCACAACAATAGTGTCTAGCTAACGTGAAGAAGGATACGACAAAATCCTTCACAAAAATGTCGCCGCCTAAGAATTCAGTGAATGCGGTGGAGCCAAAGCAGGGCCCCAAGATGGTTCCCAGTAAGATGCCACACGGCGTCAAGGTGATGGAGGGGCAAAATGGCCGTCAAAGCCATGGAAAGGCAGCCCATCCTCACCGAACGTCCATGCCGCCGCAGATTGACTATCCACAGCCGGTTCGCCAGTTTCACAGTGTCATTAATTGAGAGCTTCATCTGGAAAGCTCCAAAAAAGAACATGCGCATGGACAAGATTTCGACCTAAACGCCGTATACCGCCAAAGATTAGTTGTAGGTCAGGCAATGTAATTACTGTTAGGACATCTTATCATACAACTTTAACCAATACAAGTATTATGAAGTTTATGCAATCGCCAATGTCAACAGCTGAACAGAGTGATGTCTTTGGCACCGGCTGTGGACGAATAGATACTTTATCTTGAAATGAGAGCAAAGTTGTGCTGATATTGATAAGTGAGATGCCGGTATCTGACGAATTGGCATTGATGTATGGCGACTGAGCACTGCTGGAGGGCGCGAGAAATCGTGTTGCTGCTGAGACTGTTGAGCATCCTGCTGTGGTCGCCCACACGAATTGACGTCACAGTTCATTATACCAATGCATCCAAGTAGCATGTCCGTGTACTGACTGGTCGGAGCCATTGACGTTTGAAGCGAGCGCACCGACTTATTCAAGTGGTCGCTGCTTGTCGTTGTCGCTTTCTTATATCCCGCGCAACATGAATAGACTAGTGATATCGAATTCAAAAGGGAGTTTCGATTTGGGATTCTGCCAATTCGGTTTGGGCTAGCACCATTTTGGTCTGGATATGGTGTATTCAAAGTTCATCCTCCCTCGAGTGTAACTGCTTCTATCACTTTAAAGCGTATAAACGTATTGAGAGGTGACAAATTTTGGGTTTCGTAACGAATTGTTCCCTTTTTTCGCCGTAATCGTTCATGAAAGTTTCTACAGTAGTGGTTCACACTGTGCGAAGGTATGTAAAAGTAGGTAAAACTGATCAATTAGAGAATACCTTCGGTTTGCCTTCAACGCCCTTTTTTTCACACGTTTGCCTCCACCGATTATCGCTGAAGGGAAAGACGAGCAGTTGGAGGTATTTCTGATTGGCTAATTTTTGCTTAGACCAAACGGACTTAGCTAAGTATATAGGGTAATATATACCGAGTAATGTCTGCCGCTGCATTGGGTGAAATCGTGCCTGGGCACTTTGATGTAAAAGATTCTCACGGTAGGAAATTTGTAGGTACGCGCTGATAGGCTAGTTTTACCTACTTACCTTCAAACCGTGAGAACCACTAGTCGCCAATTTTAGAGTGGCATGAAAATACCACTAACCCTAACGGGGCCGCAAATTTCCTAAGGTTTACATGCCGTGTGCGAAGCAAGCGGATGTAAACCCAGGACCCAGCATGTAGTGCAAGCGGTGGCTTTACTTGCAAGCCGTAGTGGGCTTATGGTTTTGTTACCAGGTGATAATTCGATGTATAGTTTATGCCGAGCTCGTCTGATTTTTTCCTTCTGATCTCGTTTTCTTTCTACTCTTCCATTACCAGAAACGTTGCGAGAATTGGTGATGCCCTGGAACTTTTGCCATAAGTGGGGCTATTTTGATAAATATTCCAAATAAGGAACCAATTTTCCAAAAGTGGGGGCTCAAGTAAATTGGAGAAATGTTTCCACCAAACTATTCGTTGAGACAAGAGTGGGGGCAAACCTTTGACATAGATAAATTTAGACAACAACAAAAAAACAATTGATGCATGTGCCACTAAAAATTTGATCACGACAGGCTCACGAACTCTAGGCGTTTGATGAAATTTCATTTCAAGCTCGTTTGCCGCCTGCTTCATGGTGCGCTTCGCGCTTAACAATCTGCTTGCAGTAGCGACACGGCTGTGTACATGGTGGTCGTCTTCCTTGTAGTTGAAGCAGCGGCTATGGCGTTTACTTTGAACTGTCATCGGCGGTTCTTCACCTGATGGAATTTCTTTGGGGCGTGCCATCCATGCTTGTAGCTTGTATTAAATTTAGCGACTTCTTTATCGTCGGCATACATAGGCGATTTTCGTTCCGGGTCATTTTCATAATACTCGACAATACGCGTACACTGTAGCCTGAAAAAAAAAGCAAGTCCGACTAACGCGCTGTTTCGCGGCGTAATACCGGCGTTTGTCATGGCAGCAGTGTATTCCTCCAGCATCATTTTTATTGCTTAATCAATAAATCATCACTTTTCCCACAACAACTTTGTTACTATTCTAGGAAGGGGTATTATAAACAGGCCTCTGCAAACTAGCTTATTTTGAGCCCCAGTAGGACGTTTAGAAAATCAAGAATAGGACATGCATTTAATATATGGATATATTATAGTGACTGGGGTGACCTTTGCTCGCTAAATGGACGCAAGGGTCTGTTCTCTATGAAGGACTTTACAATGGCTGGTCAAACGATCGTGTACGTCGTAAAGTGTGCTAAGCCGTTTTGATTTCACGTATCTGACGCTTGAAAGGCTTACGACACTTTTAATTACGGCTATGTCTTATAGGCTGCGGATGTGATGGTGGGGGCCCCTGTTTTTTGTTTATAAATTATTCGGTTTGTCGTCCTAATTATTCCTCCGTTTATTTTCTGCAAATTTACTGTAGTGGTTTCTGTTATCGATTAATTTCACCACATCTTAAAATTATAAGCAATTTTGTGTTAGGAGGTAGCAGTTTTACCAATTTCATCATCATCCAGAGTTTGCGAAGACGCACCAAGTCGCAGTAATCTCCATTGTGTGTGACATTTCTATCCTGACCAACGTCCTGAGATTTCTAGGGTCCTTGATTATGAATTGTGGGGTCTTTATTCGACCTAAAATGCTGTTTTCAACTAGAACTTTACAAATTCTCTAGTTAGGATATTGGCCCTTTTCGTACCACACATCCTAGTTTACAGAGGCCTGCTTATACACTCCACCCACTTTTTCCTCATAACTCTGCGACCACTACGAGTTTGGCGGTGATGTTTGAGTATGTTATGCGACTGACTGTTCTGTATCCCTCTGCTGTGCTAACAACCCCAATTTCTGCATTGGTGGCATAGCTCACATACAAAAAACCGCTTGTGGCACCCGGTAAAAATATACGGCCAGAGAGCAGCATACAAATTCCTATATTGCAATGGGTGTTAGGAATGTTGGTCAAACTAATAGTGTGTCTTGATTCCTTGCTTCTTGATGACCACGATGCATCGGCGCGGCATGGACTCGATCAGCGTCGTCAGTGTTACTTGTTGTATGCTCTTCCACGTTTTGATGACTGCCATGGTCAGAGTTGCAACAGAATCGTACTGTTTACCGTTTTGGTACACCTCTCTAGACATTATGGCCCACCCGTTATCGATCGGATTTAAATCCGGAGAACGAGCACCCCAAACCATAACGGATCCTCCACCCATCTGACGACGGTTCGTCTGCCTAACGGCCGCATGCATGCCTCGCCAGTAGTTCTGTAGGCCGTCTGGCCCATCAAGGTTCCATTTTTCGAAAAAATGATGGCCCCCCATGCATCGGGCAGCACCACCTTCTTTTCCGACCAGGCAAGGCGACGCGCTTTATGCTCCGCGGAGAGCTGACCGCAAGATACGGATTGATGCAACATGCGGAAAGATGCAACACTATCCACTTACTATTGAGAATTATTAGCCAATTAATTTCTCGCAATCGATTCTTTTAATTTCGATGAGCTTGTGCACTAGGAAAGAAACTTTCGAAATTTACAAAACACGATTGTTGCTATCAGACACAAATTAAAAATGCTGATTCAGGTAACGACTTACCACCAGCGCTTATGGGGTCCAAACTCTCACGTCACTCGCCCTTAAACGACAAGGCTTGTTATGATGCGTCCGGATCCACTAATAACTGGCAAACTGACAGATTTCAGCGGAATTTACGGTGAGAGACCCCTATTGTCCTGAAAACACACGACGAGTACAAAATGTTCTAACAGTTGACAACGATCGCTTCTGCAAATGTCGAAACTACTTTAAAAATCACCATTTGACGTTGGCTTGAGCAAGGCCAGAAAGAGCAAGGTAGAGCTACTGCAATGGGTCGAGGAAGCAGTGGGGCCATTATGCCAAGGACGAAATTTTAGACATTGCTATGGTGTCGGTTGCTTTAACCGAGTATAGTGAACCTGCTCTGGCTAAGATGTATGACAGGGGCGAGTTAATGAACTGTCTAACGTGCTGTTGCACATGCACAATCTGCGCATGCCTGCAAAGCAGCAGGCTTGTCGTGATAGCTCAGATGCCGTGAACAAGGATAAGCTGGCGGCCACACACTGCATTGGACTTGAAGTGATGCTTCGGTTTAATGAACGCCTCCCGGTATCGCAGCGCATGCGGGAGGAGCTGCGGGAATCCTTAACCATCCAAGCAATCGCCACCTTGTGTTGGCAACAAGTAATCAGACGTTGCACAGAAATGTTGATGCGATGCTGATAAAATGACAAAGATTTGCCTACAACGTCTGAGTCTACCATTATTGACAGTAAGCAACCATCGCGCAAGATTTCGATGCGTGAATACGACTAAGCACGCTCATGGCAAGTCTTTTCAAGACGCCATGTTTGCAGCTAATGGTTACTATAATAATGCAAGCTTGCGCCAGCAATTTAATTTGTTGAATGCTAGTGGTCGACCTAAGCTGTGGGATATTAAAAAAGATAAGCCTTAGCTACAACAAACTCCTCGTCATCGAATACGCTCAACGTCACCTGCACCACATAGAATGAGGCCCCCCTCGTCACCTTCAAAGAAAAAGTGCCCAGAACGAAGCATGGGGGATAAATCCTTGTCATCAACTGCAAGCTCCTCTCTGAACGAAAAAAAGAATGCACGTCCGTTTGACAGCTAAATTTTTCCAATCGCGCAATCTAAAAAAGAAGCAGGCTCATCTCACAATCTAATTTACGACAGGAGGTCCACGCCGAGAGCCTCACAGCCACTCGGCCCCTAATATAAAAGGATAAGAAGATCTAAGGCCAAGACAAAAACTCTCACGCAAAGTGGAAATTCGAACAGGTCAAAGCCAGATACAAAACCAAAGCCTCGCTCTCGTCCAGCTGCTAAAAAAACTTTAAAGTAATTGATCCTTCCTTCAAGCCAGGATTTTTCTTTAGGGGACAACTTGACTTCGGATGATAGGCAGGAGATTGTGTTCGTGACGCTCTGCATCCAGCTTGAACTTCCTGTTGTACTTGAAAGAATCCTGCTCCGCGGCATGACTGCAGTGCTGCGCTTTATCCTTCCGTGTATATTTTGATGTGAAGCTAGAAAAATACCCTGTATTGAGATTTGATAATATTGTAAACATCTTTTCGGAAATATTTTTGATCTCTTTGACCAATTAGAGCTTAATTCAACGATGCGGACAGACACAACACCCCACATTTCTTGTATGAGGGTTTGGTGTTGCATCTATCCGTATTTTGCGGTGAAGCGTGTTCTCCATTTTAGTGTACGATAGCCAGTCCACACATTGGAGGACACGCCGCACAGTGCGCACCGAGCTGCTGATGCAGTTGCGTTGCAAAGTACTCTCCGCTCGCTGCCGTGCGAACGAGCAGACGGAGCGCACAATCAGACGAAATTGGTGGTCTGCCCGTGACCCGTTGGCGGTCGTGACCCTTCAGAACACGTTGCACTGCGTCACGTGAGCGTTTCACAGCGCGCGCGATGGCGCGCACAGCGACGACAGCCTCATGCATCACCATGATCCGCCCACGCTCCTCATCAGAGAGCGCTTTTCCTTTCCCCATTGCCAAAGGAATGGCGGGCCAATACCATTCGCGTCATTTAATACCACACAACACAATAGCAAACAAATAATAAACACTCCTGTATACTTGGAATTTGTATGCTGCTCTCTGACCGTATATTTTGACCGGGTGCCACAAGCGGTTTTTTTGTATGTGAACTATGCCACCAATGCAGAAATTGGGGTTGCTAACCCAATTAGCACAACATAACAGTCAGTTGCATAACATACTCAAACAGCATCGCCAAACTCGTAGTGGTCGCAGAGTTATGAAGAAAATGGCCGTATATTTTTTGCCTGGAGTGTAATAGTCGTCTTCCAAATATAGACGAGCCCCCACATCCAGTAATTAGTTCCTTATTTGGAATATTTACCAGAATAGCCCCCACTTTTGTAATATTTACCAGTATAGCCTCCACTTATGGCAAAAGTCCGTTTAAACTAACTAACACACAAAATAATACCGAGCTCGAGTGCTCGATCCAAGAGATAGCGGCATTTCGTGCGAAGCGACTCTGAAAGTACCGACCTGGTACGCGCCGTTGGAGAACTAGTATCGCAATGGCTGCATTCGATACCTTGTCGAAGTCGAGAGTGGTTTCGAACGAGAGCTTTACGTCGCTGCAACTTGAAAGTCTTGAATCCTATTCCGTGGCAATGGCTTGGACAGCGGCTTTGTTCCACTGACGTCATATCGTGTTGTCTTGTGCGGCTGCTTGGTAGCGTCGCAGTGGCCTGCATGTGAAGCCGCCTCCCGAACATATGCAACGCGTTGCTGTTCATGGCGCACAAGGGCGCGCAGCGTTTCGTCTTCTTGCTGATTACGTTGTCGTGCGTCTTCTTTAGCTCGTGAGTACATGGCCATTCGCGCTTGCTCGTCGTTCAGCGTGGCAAGACGGCTAGCATGTTGCCACTTGCTCGTCATGCGCTTGTGCTGCAGACGAACCTGTTCTCGTGTGAGTGCATCTATCTGATTTGTCGCTTGTCGTGTCTTGGCCATGCGTGCAAATCCACATTCAAGCTGATGAAACTGCTCTTCTTCCAGTCTGGTGTTTCCCGCCCCCTCAAGGTGACGGGTCGTTGCTTTCTCCTCGTTTTCCACGCGCAACTGTTCCATCTCGTGCGTTCGTTTCTCTCCTTGTCGCTCGAGTTTTGCCGCGAGTTGGAGGTTGTTTTTTCGACGAAGACTGTGCACCGCTTGCTCTCGAGCAGCAGCACGCGCTTTCTTGTCGTTTCGAGCCGCTGCGTTCGCACTTGCCGTCGCTTGACGTCGTCGCCTTGCGTCGTCTGCTTTTTTTACCAACGTCACTTGCTTTTGCTGCTTGTCGTGGAGAATAGTCTCTCGTTTCCGGTCTTCAACACGCTTTTGTTCCTCTTGCCGCATGCGCAGACGTTCATGAAGCTCAGTGAGCGACATTTCCTCTAAAAGACCCCACTGCGCTGTCTCGGTCGGGTCATACGCGGCCACACGCTCACGCTGGACTCGATCCAATGCACGGATTTGACGAATCAAATCTTCCCGAGCAGCGAGCTCCTTGGCCTCTTGTTCCGCTTTTCGCGCTCGTTCGGCCACGAGAAAGTCCTGAAGCGCGTCCCGCTGGCGGGCATTCTCTTGTCGAACGTGAGCTTCTGCTTCCCGAGGAGCCGTCTCCCGTACCCGCTTGATCTCGTCTGTTAGCTGCCGCATCTTTTCCACACGTGCACTCTCTTGATCGTGGCGCTCTGCCGCTCGAGATTTCGCTTGTTCCTTCATCTCCAGAGCAACGTCTCGATTCTCAAGCTTGGCTTGCTGGGCTGCTTCGATCGCTTGATAGGAAGCTTGGACCATCTCGAGTCGACGTGCTTCGAGTTCTATCCGACCAGCTGCTTCGTCTTGTTCGTGCATTTTCGTTTGCCAGCGATAAAACTCGAACGAATCGCGGAGTTCCGATTCATATGCACGAAGTCGAGCGGCATCCCGTTCTTTTTGACGTTGGTAGAGGGCATCTTCCCGTAAAATCGCTGCCGTTGTGAGTTTAATTTCAATCGGATTCGCTGCTGCCGTACTGGCGCGTGGCACGGGTTTCGCTTTGAATTCAAAGTGAAGCGCTGCGTCTCGTTCCCGTGCCACTTGGTCTCGAACAGTTTCCAAGTTGCTCTTTCGAGCACTTGTTGCAAATTGGAACGCTGAGACAGATTCGTATTTTTTCACGACATAGGCTTTCGACTGTTTTTTTCGAGCTTCCGTTTGTGCTTGCAAGTCGGCAAGCGAGAGTTTCTGAAGCGAAAATGGCACGGGTTTTGCCTTTACTTGGCGGGCGATTCGAAGCGGTTCCTGTACGCGTCGAGGTTTGATTTGTGTCAAGTTGGGCGCCACGGGGATGGTCAATGGTTTCTTTAACGTGGCCACGTCTTTGGTATGGAATTGAGTCAGGAACGTGTCGATTTCGGGCTTGAAACGGAGCATCTTGGCGATAATTTCCGACTCGACGAAAGACGTGTCGAGAAGACGAATCCATTGAGCGTGTAAGGCTCCTCGAAGGTTCTCGGGATTGAATAGATAGGAGAGAAACAATGAGATACTACTCGAGGATGGAAGAGCACGAGCAAAAGCAGCAAACTCGAACGGTCCGAGTTCCTCGAGACGAAAGAGAGCGAGATAGCCCATGATGAGAAGCATCGTGTAGTCGCGTGAATGGACTTGATTGCCGTAAGTGGCGAAAAACAGCGTGAGCAGTGGCCGCAAAATGTCGCGGTACCGATAGGAACCATAGAGCACTTGCTGTAGAAAGAGTTGATCGGTGAGAGAGGAGAGCGCAGCCAATTTTTCGGTCGCATGGGCATCCACGGTCGTCTTGGCGGGATCAAAGGACTGGATTAGCTCTTCGCATGCGATGAGGAGCTCCTTTCGCTTCATCGGTTGCGCTCTGGAGGTAACTTTTTCATCTTGAATGACAAGCTATTTGGAGAACAGAAAGAAGGTTCCAACGGAGCTAAAATAAGTGACACATTAATTGAGGCTTTTGACGTTTTTTTTCTGATTTTTGCACTCGAAAGTCCTTCATGCCGCACCACCACTGACATCTGTCAGCGTTTTATCGGATTATCGTGGTCGATTGCTTAGCTGCTACTGCAACAGCTTGGTGCGACATCTTTCGTTGTATAACAAAGTTCTGTGTAAGTTTCCTCGTAAACACAAGTGATGGCCTTCAGCTGCTGTACGTGGTAGCTGAAGGCCATCACTTGTTGGGAGGCCTATTCTTACGCTTACTGGTCTATTTTTTAAAGTTGAAAACTTAACGCTCCTTAGGCCGGCGTTTTGTATTGAAAAATAGTGACACATGATTGGACAAATAAAAATGATATTTGACACATTACTGTTCCGAGATCGGGAACACCTCCATGAGGTGTTCTGAAAACAGCACATTTGTACCGATATCATAGATGAAGTAATAAACATAATAGAGATAGCAGTATAATAGTAGGTTGTGCGTATGCTGCGAGTCCTCGCCCGAAGCCTTCGGCACGACCCCAGGGAAATCGATAATTACACGATGCACAGCTCTTAGACATCAATACATGTAGTACAGCGCGCAGTTTCGAATTCGCAGTCTAGACCTCACCCAACAAGGATGGGGAGGTTCTGGAGAAGAATCAGGAGCGTAGGATACGAACGGACGAACGGCCTGGGCACGGGTCCAGGCCCCCCCTCCCCGGACAGTGGCAAGCCCAGCCAACGCGAGAAAGCTAGTTCACCGGCGTCAACCGGCGGTGAACTCTGCTCAGGACAATAGGGACTGGCCTCAGATAGAGCCAGTCCCTGCGACTACGAGGATAACACTCGGGGGTGTGGGAGAGCCTACGGGGCCACTACACCCAGGACCAAGGGTGCACGCAAAGGCCGCGAAGAGCGGTGTTATGACAGGGTGTGAAGAAGTGCCTACGTGGCCATCACACCCAGGTTTCAAGATGCAATCTCAGGGAGGGACGCTTGGGGGTGCGGCAGAGCCTGCGGGGCCACCACACCTAAGCCCAACTGTGCACTCACCGGTTGCCTCTACAGGAGGAATGTCAGGGTGTGAGGAAGGGCCTGCGGGGCCATCACACCCAGGATCAAAGATGAAACTTCACATTGTGGAAGAAGGGACGCCACCAGTTCCAGGACGTGAGGCGAAGAAGAGAGAGAAGGCGATTTCACCGCCTGCAGAGATAATTGCGGCGGCGAAATTTGCTCAAGCTACAGGAGACTGGGCTCATTTCGAGCCAGTTCTAAAGACATGGATGCAAGGGGGAGAGGTTACGCCTACGGGGCCACCACACCCAGGATTGCGTTCAGTCACTTTTGATGAGACACAGAGTGAACGACTCTGGAAAGGATTATTGGGGCTTGTATCGGCGTGGCGATGGCTACTTCGGGACCAAGTTGTTTTTCCAGGCAGTGTTGTACAAGAAGACGGGATTCGACTACCGAGCAGTTTAAAGTGCATTAACAACCTCTACCAAGCACCGGGTCACGACTTCAGACGACACGTCCTAGAAAAACAAGGTTTGCCGAGCATGGACC
>MIQA02005551.1:0-15941 GCA_001887855.2 Sclerospora graminicola
GATGGACCCACAGTGGGTGCACTTGCGCCTGGGGTAATCCTGGTCAGTTCGAGCCGGAAAACCCTTCGACCGACCGGACCCGGCTGGCAGCCTGGACGGCTGACTGGCTTCTGCCGAGAAAAGGTACTGATACTGTTCCTCCTCAAACTCGCCCCCGGATCGCTGATACTCCTCTTCCGAGCTGGTCGCGTCTGACTCTCGGGCGACCATGCGGACGGCTCGGGCCGTTCTGGTGGATGGCGGCCGGTTTCCTTGATCCGCGTTAAATCGGGACTTGAAGCGGCCGGTTCCAACTGCCGCCTTGGGGCCTCGCTTTGTCGCTCTTAGGTAGGTGCGCAACGTCAATTCCAGCTCCGTCAACCGCAGTAACGCCAGCTGGTCTGCCAGCTCCCGATCATCCAACGTGCTGATGAAATGTTCCACATGTTCACGAGCGGCTTCCGACCGGCTGGCATCTTCTATAACGGGGATATCTGCCCTCATGCCAGCGACATTTAAGCGATGGAGATACTCCAGGGGGGTCTCATCCGCTCGCTTCTTGTGTGGAAATATTACCGAATCCATGGAGATCGTTCTAGTTGAAAGGGAACTGATGGACGAATTCATGAAATGTGAGAAGGAAGGACCTTCAGACCCACTAATGTTGGAAGATTTCAATATCACATGGTACAATTTAATTTTAAAATGGGAGGAACAAACTGGAGTTCCCTTTCCATTAATTAGCTCCACAAAAACTCTGTGGTTCAAGGCAGCCCAGCGGGAAGCAAACAGGTTATTACATTTATTGAAGGATATTCCTGGGACCCACTACATACTAGATAGTGTCCACTCAAGTGTGCTTGTCGAACTGACTAAAAAGTGGAGAGAACAATGCTGGCTGGTTGTGGTAGAAGCGGGAAGGCGTGAAGGTTTAATGGACATTAACGGGCAATGGTTTTCGGAGTGGGAAGAACGCTATAATGTGATGAAAACACAAAGTCAAAAAAATGGCGACAATAAATAGTTCGCAGGAATGGGCTCGTTTGCGCAAAATTCAATTCGGCGGCAACACGGTTTTGAAATTGCTTGCTCCGAGACAAGTTCTAATACTGGCGACAATGCTATTAAGCGCGCATCCGTTAGCGTAACAATAGCGGCAATTCTGGGGGATAATTATAATCCAAACGATACCATCTTATGTCTACTTCAGCGGCATATAAAGGTTATGGACTTAAGTCCTGATTACGAAGTAAAATTTACAGCATTGGAAAAAGGAGAACAGACGGCTTGGAAGGACTTGTTTGCGTATATGAATTCAGTAGATATAGTCCATTCAACTGGCCAGGAAGCTACAAATACAATGATACACGGTCAGCAGGACCCTAGTAGTTACTAAGGGCACCGCCATTTATCATTCTAAACCTCATCAATACTATGATATGAAGAACCTAAATGTTTTCACGAAACATCGGCTTCTAAAAGATATGGAATATAAACCGATCAAGAATGTAGTCCGGACTCAACCGAATAATTTGACGTCAATCATTTTAACCCAAAATGTCCGGGGTTTTACGAAAAAGGATATTTCGAATTGGATGTACTCTTGGCGCAGAGGTGGATCGGAGTATGGCGCACTGATAATATTTCTCCAAGAGACACACATTGTGTCTACAAAGGAACGTGACGATGTGACGAAACAATGGGCACTTCTTTGGGCACAGACTAACCGAACTAAGACACTGTCTTACTGGAGTGTGCATCCTTCTAAGCAAGGAGGAGTAGCAATCTTGATATGTCCAACTCTCGCAGATCAAATAAGCCCATGTTACCTATTGGACAAATCGGATAATAGCGGTCAAATGGAATGACTGTACATTAATAAACCTATATGGACTTTCGAGTGATGCCGCCAGCAGGGAATCCTTTTATGGGGACATACGGAAGATGTTTCCTCACAAACCCATGAACTGCATAGTCGGAGGGGATTTTAATTGTGTGGACACTCCAATATTAGATCGAATGGGAGGAAATCGATCGATTCGACCTGAATGTAACGCTCTCTCGAGACTTATCGCAACATGGCACCTATGGGATGCGCGCCTGTTAATGACACCTGTCCTGGGTGAACTACAGATTGACCCTTCCGATCACTATACCTTTTGGCGTGGTAATCAGGCTAGTCGTATAGACCGATTCTACGTGTCGGCACAGTGGAAAACTTGGGTGGTCGGGGTAGCTGTGGAAGCTCCTCCAGTTTTTTCTGACCATAATCAAGTTTATCTCTGCCTCAAAGACCCAAGTATTTCCAGGTCACAGATGTCAAACCGACGAATGCCTTATCCCTTCTCGGGTTCTCGAGAGGACAAAATTCGAAACATGATAACGGATGGGCTTATGAAGACCATGTCGCTTAAATTTTCCACTTTCACTTGGAATAGTTGCATAGATGACTGTCGAGACATCATTTACAAAGTCCGGAGGAAGGTAGCAAGAAGACGACGTAAACGGATGCGGCATCTGCAACAAACAGCTCGGGATAATGCGACTATACGCAAAAACATTGTTCAGGCTTTAGGGGATAAATTGCCTAAAGAACGGTCCTTTCGTCGAGGACTTCGCTTACATAGATCAGCTGCGGATGTCCGTTGGTTATTCAAACGGGCATCCATATGGGAGCGTGATCAGACAGTTACCAGAATAATAGCAACATCCGGTCCATCTTTCGAGAACTCCGTCTCTATTCCGGATAGGTTTGCAGCTACTTGGCGAAACATCCTTAGCTGCAGTCATCGCGTAGTTAAAACCTCGCGTTTAATGAGTGAAGTGTGCCAATTTATGACAGTGCCAAGCAATCGAAGGGTAACCGAGACACAAACTCTATGTTAATGGAAGACATTCTAGAGGAAGATGTTGCATGGGCAATCAGGGGTATAGACCGCAGAAAAGCTGCCGGCCATGACGGGCTTGGCAATGATTTCTACAAAGATTTCGCGGACATTCTCATAGGACCCTTAACGCGAATATTTAACGAGATTCTAGCTGGAGCTAACCCACCTCAGTCGTTCTTGAAGGCTGTGGTAATACCACTTCGCAAAAAAGGCGACTCCAGTGACGCCCTAGACTACCGGCCAATTTCGCTCTTGACAACAGGATACAAATTATTCGCCAAAACTATAGCCCGCTGGCTTCAGTCCTTCCTCGGACAGCTAATCGGACAAGGGTTCGTCTCGGGTAGAAGAATGGATTAGGTTGTTTTAATGATGAAGGCGACCTTTGCGACATATCAGGATTTACGTAAGGAATCAGTAGCTCAAAGTGCTGGAATTATGTTTCTCGACTTCAGCAAAGCTTATGATACGGTTGACCAAAAATTCTTATTCACCGTCCTAAGCCTTTTCGGGTTCTCCGATCGTTTCATCGACTTAATGAATAGAATTCATGCAGGGACGACGGCGGAATTCATGGTCAATAATAATTTTTCGACGCCCCTGGGAGTTAGGTCGGGCATCCGCCAGGGATGCCCATTAGCACCTCTGCTCTTTATACTAGCAGTTGAGCCACTGGCTTTGGCTTTATTACAGGAGAAGAAGTTAGCAGGGGTAAGCCCTCTAAAATGTGATGACTCTGTACAACTTCGCTTCACAGCATTTGTGGATGACTCGACGATTTTTGTTCGACACGCGGACCAAGTGCCCGTAGCGTTAGATATTGTTCGGAGATTTGGAGATCTATCGGGTTTGCACGTCCAACCAGCCAAAAAACATTTTTTCTTCCTAAATTCGGTTTTTGTACCAAAAAAAGGGTACACTTACCGGTTATACCGGAAGGAGAAACCATAAGATATTTAAGCTATTATTTTGGGTGGGCAAATTTACAAAGTGTAAATTGGGCTCTGCGAATTCAGGGGATCAAATGACGACTAGCAACAGCAACAGAATGCGGTACGGCCTTTATGGAGAGAGTTCAATTATTTAACGTTATAGCGATTCCGTCTTTGCTATTTACAGCCCGGATGTTTGATCCTCCAGGGGATGTATTACAGGAATTGGTCCATATCTAAGAAGGCTTTTGTATGGAGAAATAGCACCATTGGAGAGAAAGAACGTCATAAGATTTCACCGACCTTACTTTTCACACCGCAGGCGGCGGGAGGAGTTGGTTATATATCGATACCAGTGCCATTACAGGTCCAACGACTAAAACTAGCTCATCAATGGTTGATTGCTGCGAGAGACGGTTACCAACAGGCGTGGTTAGACTTAAACGGGATTGGTTCAGATTATTCTGCAGGATCATGGATCTTGCCGGTAACTGGATATACAGTTTGTCAAGCAGGGAAGTCAGTTAGTGCGGTGAAAACACGATCAGTGGCAAGAACAATCATGGAATGGCTGGCACCGAAAGCTGACCAACATGAACAGTTACAGAGGTATACTAAAACTGTCTTACCTTTGGTGATACGCACAATGGAAAATAGTCTGGAAATGAAAAGCCAAGGATTACGTCACTCAGATTGTATTCAGTATCACGCTCGATTTAGATGAGTACCCTTATCACGGCTAGCTTCCAGGTTCCATGCATTCGTTCTGGGGAACTTACAGTTGGGGTTCTAACCCCTGGATACAAGAAATGCAAGCGATGGTGCTCGTTCCACGGAAATATGAGCGCATCCCGATTATGTCTATTCGAGATTTAGGTATAGTAAGACTAACGACAACAACGTATGTGTAGCAGGTAAAGGGGGTTGGAGATAAATCACACACGTGCGCAAAAATAGGACGATGGCTTTGTGCCATTATCCTAGCATCACAAAGAGTGCAAATTGGTCATACGATTGGAGAAAGGTTACCAATTCTTCTCGATAGTGGGCCGACATGTTTAGATTCGTTTGAGTGGACACTCGTTTCGCCGGGGAAGGCTAGTGGCGCCGCGACAGGTGGCGGGGACTCATGTACCTTATCGCAACAGGCGGATGGAATCACCTGGAAAGTGACATCAAGTACATTCCAGGAAAATGATGAACACCCTTCAATTTTGGACGAGTTCGTAATATTGCAACCCCATCCGGATTTACATTTGATCGGATGGTCGGTCGAAGACAGGACGCCGATTCGGAAGATTTGGCAGAAATTACGCAGTGCTTTTCGTAAGCTGTACTACCACTGTATAGCACCACAATTGCAAACGGTGCTGGCGAAGTGGAAGAACAGATGCACGACAAGTTCCTGGTGGACCAGCTTACAAGAGGTGGAGCCTAAAAAGGTATGAGACCATGAAAATATGCTAACCAATTATCAGGTGTGGGTGCAGTTCAGGGCAGTGACTATGCAGTTAAATACATCCGGACGCCCTCCGACAGCAGATGTGAACTGGATCACTCCTGTACCCCTACTAGGACGGACATATGTCACATCCTATGGGAATGTAAAAGAGCGAAGGCTTTCTGGCGGCGGCTGATCCAGCAGTGGCGAGGAGTTATGATATCGGATGCGGATTTATCTTTATTCGAAACAGCGGTGGTGTCTTCAACGGCACCTCCAATAGGATCACGAATCAAGGAGGCAACGATGCAAAAACATGGGTGGTACGATGACTCGTACACAGCCGTATTTCAGCGACTGTGGAAAGGCCTGTGTGGAATCCGCATCGCATGGTTATGGCAGCTCAGGAATCAAACAATTTTCCAAGGTATATTGAGAGACGCGTTTGACCATCTAGAGATTATTTGGAACTATTGCCGTACCAAGGTAGCAGCAGTAGCAGAATACGAGGCAAGATTATACTCAACTCGGGAAGCTCACTTGAGTTCTAAATTTGCGACAAAGCCCCTAATTGGTGACCGATTAAGGTTTAGGACTAAAATGCATCAAGTGGATGAAACCCAAACTCCCGTACATGACCCGGGTCCTGCAACAGACCCGGATAACCCACGGGTAGATGGAGGTAAAATCTCTAAGCACGAAACAACGAGTCACGTTGACGAAATCGTGCCGGCTACCCCGGAGTCGCCAGGGGCAAACGTATCCAGCCCCGGGAATGATGAGGATCAGGTTTTAGTAGTGGTACCGACTCAACCGGTAACTCAACCGGTAGATCCGTCAGTATTACCACCGACAGAGTCGGAAGGAACAACAGAACATTCTTCGGAATCACCGGTAATACCGGTAGAATCACCTGAAGTAATGACCAAAAACGAGATGTCTGATTCACAAAATTCAGTGGCAGTACAGAAAACAATCAAGTGAGGCACAGTTACACATGTTTAGTTGTACCACAGGAGCCAAAGCAGTTGGCAAAAGCACTCACGAATGCATTGAGTCAAGTGGTCATGACAAGACCGAGAGCACAGGCTTGGCTTGACTTGACGCAAGAGTTATTCAAGGCCATCTATATCAAAGCGCGTGGGCTAGTATCCGAGTTATCGGAGGCAGCCAAGCGACTACCGAATTTAAAGGCGACTAAGGCAGAGCGGCTTTTAGACTATTATGAACTAGCTGTGGTGGAAGGTAAGAAAGACTGGGATTTCTGGCGACATCAAGTAGTGGGATCGGATTTGCAAGCACAACGATCCACGCAAGCTTTTGAAGGTATCTTATGAAAGGCGATTGGGCAAGAACAAGTTAAAAAGGCGGACTTCTTGCCAGTACCATTAAAGGGGTGGGCGAGCAAAGTCGCCGGGCCAGTAGCAACAGGCTCACGTGATTAACTGTCCAAGAAAACATTTTTATTCAAGATGGAGGTGTACAAGCCAGATGAAATTTCACGACTATGAGCGGTGTGCGAGAAAGAGTTTGGAAAATTTGCCCCTATGACAGTACGAGAAGGGAGTGATGATGAATGGAGAATCGTACAAGGTTTAGTGGAGGGGACTATAATTGCGAAGCAGCTGCCCCAGTTTTAAAAAAGTATTATGAAAATCGATGAACAAGTGCGCTCGGTACATACTATTCGAGCCCATTTGAAGGCTGCCTGTTAATGGAACTGAGAGGAGAGAGTCCGATTCCGGAGGCGTTTCTAAGTACCAAGAGCATTCAGGAAAGTATTGCGACGGCTGCAGCCACAAGGGGATCTGGAAGTGTTGCTTTGTGGCAGATGGTTGCGCAAGTAAAGAACATAAGTTACGACAGTGGGAAGCACGCATTATACTTTCACTTTTTTACACGAGATACGGCCAAGAAGTTCGAAGGGGTAACGGTGCCCTTTCACCGCTATGATCATCAATTGACGAATTTACATTATGATGCATCAGCGCAAGCAAAGACGGCTTGGGAAGCACAAACGGACAGCAACGGAGAGCGATTCGATCATAAGGGATTTTATTCGTGTGTTCACAAAAATATTACGGCGATCAATGGATCTTCTCAAGTTGTCAGGTTTTTTACGGAAACTTCTTTGAATGGAGTTCCAATTAGATAATCTTGACAAGAGTGGGCCGTATTCTGATACATCGACGCTATGGGAATTGATCGTGGAATCGATGAATGCCCAACGGCTTTACGGGGTATCAAACCGATTCTATGGGGTCATACAATGATTGTTGTAGAACAACCTTCGATGCGAGGACGTCAACAATGTCTTAGATGTGGTGATTTGGGGCATCTTATGCGGAAACGTGTGACGCCCCTGGAGGACCTAGCTAAGAAGAACTGCATTCAGGTTACAATGGAAGAAATTAAGCAGTATGCTCCTCCGGTTACTACCTTTCGCAGCATGGAGGAGCTGCGCAATCGTGTTGAATTTGTACGAGAAAGTCAACACTTGGAGATCGCCACTGAGGCCAAGTCAAGAGACCAAGAGGGTGATGGTGAGGGGCAAGAGAACACACCAACGGTTCATCAAGTGACGCCAAGGAAAGGTGGGGAGATGGATGATGTTAACAAGTTTCAAAGAGTACCTTTAGAAGGTAATCCACGGCCACATAGACAGCCGGAAAATCCGGACTGGGTTACAGTCTCACGAAAGAAAGGAAGAGGGAAGGAGGACACCACTCAATATGGAGGAGAGGAGGAAACGCCCTCCCCCCCTCCAAAACTGGCGTCTAGTTTAAAGGCGGCGATTCAAAAATCAGAAGCTCCTAATCATAGACAACTGAGTAGTCAACCTGGAGTGGAAATTTCAACGGTAACAAAGGATAAAAAGAGGACCAATCAGGAGCGGAAAAAGGAGAAGCAAGAAAGAAAGATTAAGAGGGAGAAACAGGCGTCAATTCTGCAGAAGAAATCCAGTACCCTATTAATGCTGGAAGGAAGGACTAAGACATACCTTACAGATGAGATGAAAACGATGGACAGTGAGGAAGGGCCGATTCACCCCCTCAAACCAGCAAGAGTTAGTGATGTGTCACCATCAGATTTATCGTCAGTCGAAAAGGTGGTAAATTTACTGGGTCTCAAGCCCACGGCGACGCCAGCTACGGGCAACTGCCAACTATATACTGTCTGCCAAGCTCTGACGTGCTCCGAAAAATTGAAGGATAAACGTAGATTTATTGGAGTCCATGACGAAGCACCTAAAGGAGGGGTGTTTGGCGAGAGCTTTAATGGATTTTGACGTAAAGTTTTCACCGGAGGGGCGTAAGATGACTTTGATTGAATTGGGGCGTGAATACTCTCGGATATCTCCTAAGGAATCAAAGAAAAGATTCCTGGAGTATCTAGCTGACTTCGCGAAGAGTAGTTCTAAAGTAACGGATACGATCCCGAGATCATCGTGGGGAAGTAACGATACGTTGATGTCTATAAGCACTATGCTTCGGAGAGACATCTACGTTATCAGTCAGCCGCCTGGGGCAAAAACACCAGGGCGCAATTATTTCACGCCCGAAACAAGGACAATTCGAGCTAAACGTTATCAGATTAGCGGCTAGTATCCGATTACAGTTGGTGTTTTCTACGACAGAATGCGCACATTGTATGGAGAGGAAGTTAAAGATTATAATGACGGAAAACGGCCGCTAATTTTAGTGTATAGTGGACAACACTATTCAGCTTTATTGACTGGTGAACGCAGTGTCCCCTCAGATGACATTAACATGGAGGATGATAGTGAAGATGAAACCTATGATGATGATAAAGGAGATGCGGGAGACATTAACTCTCCAGAGTCGGATGGAGTGAGATCTTCACAAGAGATTGTGTCAAGCGATGACGGCACGTTGACAAACTATGGGGGTCATTCCCCATGGGACCCGGAAGATTGGGACGGCAATATGGATGATTTGTTGGAAAGATTAAATGGACCGACAATCCACCATGGTTTGAAATGTGAAACTACAGACATCATTTTGACAAAAGACCCAAGGATGTGTGAATTATTGCATTTCCTAGCAGATACTGTGTCCAAGTTCTCTCTTCCAGAACAGGAATGTCTGATGAGAGCGGATCTTGCGGATCCAGTTGAATGCACAGGGCTGTTACAGAAATATCAAATTTCTGAACCCATTCTCAAACAATGGTACAATAAAGTTTGGTTGGATAATCAATCAGAACAAGAATACTTGCAAATCTCTGATGGTTCTCCATCCGGTTCGGAATATAAGGAATCGGAACAATCAGCAAGTTCTCAGGAGACACACGGCTCAGAAGAGGGAGAGAGTCCACTGTCGAAACGAGTCTGTCGCCGGACTAGTCAAAATGACCAAACAGAAGACATGGAAATACTACCAGTCGAGAGAGAATTGATAGACGAGTTGATGACCTGTGAATCAGATTCTAAGATGGACGATTTGTCGCTTGACGATTTTAAAGTAGCGTGGCATACGCTCTTGGAAAATTGGGAGGAGCAAACTGGGATTCCGTTCCCAGTAGTCAGTTCGACTAAAACTTTGTGGATTAAAGCGGCTCGGTTGGAACCAAATCGATTATTACACTTGATCAAAGATGTCCCAGGTTCACACTATATCCTGGATAGTGTCCATTCCAGTGTACTGGTAGAGATGACGAAGACTTGGAGACATCAGTGTTGGTTGGCTGTTATTGCCGCAGGAAAACGTGAATGTTTAGTGGATTTACCTGGGAAATGGTTCCAGGAGTGGGAGGAAAGGTACATGGTTATGAAAACTTCGGTGCAGAAATTGACAACTTTAAACAGTTCGCACGAGTGGTCATGCTTAAGGAAAATTCAATATGGAGGAAATGCTATATTAAAGCTACTAGCACCGCGTCAGGTGTTACTTTTAGCCAACCTGCTTTTGGTCTCCCATATTTTCGCAGAACATTTAGCAGCTATGATTGGAGAAAATTATAATCCGACGGATACTATTCTCTGCTTACTTCAGCGTCATGTAAAACTGTTGGATCTCAGTCCAGAATATTCAGTGAAGGTCACAGCAATTGAAAAAGGAGAGCCAGCTGCTTAGAAAACACTATTCAGGTTCATCTACCAGGACAAGGTACATTCAGCTATGGGGGGAGAAACGTCACAACCCAAAGCTCTAACAGAACAGGATCAGGTTGATCCAGATCGGTACTGAGGGCACCGCACTGGACACTCTACCAACGACTTCTTACTACAATCTGGACAGTTTAGACATTTTTACGAAACATAAGATAATGAAGGATTTGGAATTCACGACGGAATATGGAGCAGTTTCGAAGTCACGTATGCAAACGATGAACATACTGTTAAGTCAGAATGTACGGGGCTTTGCCCACAAAGATATCTCGGACTGGTTTAAGGCGTGGAGACATGGAAGTGTGGAATATATGGCAAAAATAATACTACTACAAGATACTCACGTGGTTTCTCATGAAGAAAAGGACCAATTATCGCATCAATGGGCAGCCATGTGGGGAGCTAATGGGAGAAACAAGATTCTTTCTTACTGGAGTGTTCACCCACAGAAACAAGGTGGGGTGGCGATATTAGTGTGTCCGGATATTGCAGACCAGATCACACCATTTGCCCCTGAAAAGTGGTCTAATCGTGTCATGCTTGTGTATTGGAATGATTGTTTGCTTATAAATATTTACTGTCCGTCAAGTGATGTAAAGCATCGGGAGGTTTTTTTTTGGACATCTACGACTTTTTTTGGAACGAAGACCTAAAAACTGTGTTCTGGGCGGGGATTTCAACTGTGTAGACACTCCGGCCTTGGACAGATTAGGGGGCAATAGATCCATTCGGCCGGAAAGTTCAGCTTTAATTCGACTAATTTCCGCTTGGCAGATATGGGATGCACGACTTCTAATGATACCTGCAACGGAAGATTATGTTATCGACCCGGCTGAACATTACACGTACTGGCGAGGCGACCTAGCTAGTCGTATTGACAGGTTTTACGTCACCGAAAACTGGAGAAGCTGGGTTGTGTGGGTAGCCGTGGAGCCGCCACCGGTTCTCTCGGACCACAACCAAGTCCTTCTATGTCTGAAGGATCCCAGTGTATCGAGACGGCAATTCGCAAACAGAAAAATGCCGTATCCCTTCCCAGGATCCACTCAGGATCAGACCCGAACGATGATTATGGACAGACTTTTAGATTGCAGTAGCACTATTACTGACGGGGTTAGCTGGGATCATTGGATCAACGAAAGCCGAATTATTATTTTCAGAGTGAGAAGAAAGATGGCCCGAAGAAGAAAAAGAAGGTTACATCATCTACAGAAAATAGTTCGCGATAATGCTAAAACAAGAAAGCACATAGTTCAAGCGATTTCAACGGGAATACACAAAGAACGATCGTTTCGTCGAAGATGCCGATTACATAGATCGGCAGCAAATGTGCGCTGGCTTTTTAAAAGAGCGTCAGTCTGGGAACGTGACCAGACGGTATCCAGGATAGAGGCAGTGTCTGGTCAGCCATTTTCAGCATCATCATCGATCCCAGATAAATTCGCAGCAACGTGGAAGCCCATTCTCAGTTCAATCCATAAAAAAGTAAGTAGCGAGAAGCTCTTCGAGGCCGTAGATCACTTTATGAAAATCCCGACAGATCGGAGAGTAACCGGGTCACAAAATGAGGCTTTGATGGCAGAAATAGAAGCGGAGGATGTGGAATGGGCAATAAAATGGATTGAAAGGAGCAAGGCAGCGGGACAAGATGGACTGGGCAACGACTTTTATAAAGGTTTTTCCGACGTGGTGGTAGGCCCCCTGACGAAACTTTTCAACGCAATACTGGTAGGCGAAACACCGCCTCAATCCTTTTTGAAGGCTGTGGTGATCCCCTTGCGGAAGAAAATGGACTCCAGTAATGCTTTGGACTACAGACCCATTTCGTTGTTAACGACGGGATACAGACTGTTCGCAGAGATTCTAGCGCGAAGATTGCAAGTCTTTTTGGGTCAGTTAATCGGGGAGACTCAGCAGGGATTTGTAACTGGGAGGAGAATGGATAAAGCGGTGGTAATGATGCAGTCTATTTTCGAAGGCTACAAACATAAGCAAAAACAGTCGGCGGCGCAGAGTGCTGGAATGCTCTTCCTAGACTTTAGCAAGGCTTACGATTCGGTTGACAGGAAGTACTTGTTTTTGGTGTTACGTCTCTATGGTTTTTCGGAACGTTTTATTGATCTCATGCATAGAATCCATGACGGTACAACAGCTCAATTTCTGGTTAATAATGATTTCTCAGAGCCATTGCAGGTAAGATCGGGGATTCGGCAAGGCTGCCCCCTAGCTCCACTATTATTCATCTTAGCGGTAGAGCCATTAGCTCTGGCTCTGCTTCAAGAACAAAAGTTACAAGGAATTCAGCCTGTGTCAAAAAATCCATCATTTCATCACTGGTTTTCTGCGCTCGTAGATGATTCTACGATATTCCTCAAGCCTGCTGACCAGGTGCCGATAGAAATGGCTGTCGTTCAACGATTTTGAGATTTGTCAGGTTTACAGGTTCAGCCAGTCAAAAGTAAATTTGTGTTTTTAAATTCAAATTATATACCAAAAAATGGTACACATTACCGGTTTACCGGAAGGCGAAACCATCAGGTACTTAGGATATTTCTTTGGGTGGGCGCAGTTAACAACAGTTAATTTGGCATTGCGACTACGAAGTGTGCAAAGACGATAAGCGACCGCAACTGAATGTGGAACTGCGTTTATGGATAGAGTGCAATTGTTTAATGTGATTGCAATCCCGTCTATTCTTTTTACAGCGCGGATGTTCGAACCACCAGCTGAGGTGGTGCAAGAATTAGTATGCATGCAGAAAAGTTTCATATGGAAAAACAGCACAACTGGGGAGAGAGAAGGAGACAACATTTCGCCGACATTGTTGTTCACTACACATGCGGCTGGGGGAGTTGGCCTTATTTCAATCCCGGTAGCTCTCAAAGTACAGCGCTTGAAACTCGCGTGTCAGTGGCTCATAGCGGCGCCGGATGGATATCAGTAAGCCTGGATGCACTTATCTGGTATAGGGTCTACAACGGTATCAGGACAAGCAATAACGCCGCTTTCAGGTTATTCAGTATGTCTAGCAGGTCGTTCATATGAACCAGGACGGACGAAGACAATTGCGAGAACTATCATGGAGTAGTTGGGTCCGATGGCGCCAGACACTGACAAATTACAACAGTACACAAAGAAGTTCCTACCCAAGGTGATTGATCAAATGGAAGCAAGACTAGAGAGGAGAACTTGGTCTCAAGCGGGGTGATACGTTAACGATCACACTGGAAATAGATGCTTATCCGTATCACGGACTACTCCCGGATTCGATGCTACCCTTTTGGGGAACATATGCCTGGGCATCGAATCCCTGGATCAGAGAGGAGAGGGCGTCGACATTAGTGTCCAGGAAATATGATCGCATCCCGCCTGTAACCATTCGAGATTTACGCATCTTACGACTAACCAAATCTACGTTTGTCTGGCAGGTACAGGGAGAGCAAGAGGTATCGCATACAAGGGCTAAAGTAGGTAGATGGCTGTGTGTGATTATCATGGCGTCGCCACGAGCAGCAGTCGGTCACCATATTGGGGAGCGGGAGCAGATACGATTTCATCAAGGGCCGCCATGTCTGAAAAATTTCAGGTGGGATATTACGGCATCTGGAACAATAATCGGGAAAGGGACGATACCGGAGGAGGAGGTGCGTCTTCAGCAACAGGGAGATGGAATAATTTGGAAGGTCGTTGCCACTAAGAACATAGAGACTACCGTCGTCACATCATTAGTTGGAGAACGGATAGTCTTCCAGTCCCATCCGGATTTACATCTCATAGGATGGGAAATAGCTGAGAGCACGCAAATACGGAAGATATGGACTAGATTTCGCAGGTCCTTCAGGAAGCTATATTTTCAAGGGGTCGCGCCACATTTAACGACTTTACTTGGAAAGTGGAGAAGTAATTGTGCCCAGAATTCTTGGTGGAACAATATCCAAGACGTAGAACCTATCATGTATGGGACCATGACAATATGTTGACTAACTATCAAGTGTGGGTACAGTTTCGAGTCGCCACTATGCAACTGAATACCTTCTATATCCGGACCCACCACCTCAAAAGATGTGAACTTGATGACCGATGTACAAGCACGCGGACAGATCTCTGTCATATACTATGGGAATGCCCAAGAGCTCAAGCATTTGGAGACGATTATTACAACATTGGTGCGGAAGGATAGTCCCGGACTCGAGCATAACAAACTTTCAAGCAGCGGTGGTGTCTAGGAAGGCGCCATCAATTGGTTTGAATATTAAGAAGGCGATGATGAAGCAACACGGTTTGATGATTCTTACTGAGCCGTAGTTAACCGTCTCTGGAGAGGACTTTACGGGATTGGCATGGCATGGTTATGGCAGTTACGAAACCAAGCAATCTTTCAAGGTATCGTGAAGGACGCATATGGGCATCTGGACTTCATTTGGTATCAATGTCGAGCCCAAGTCGAAGCGGTAGCGGAGTATGAGTCAAAGTTATATACGTCACGCGAAGAAGGAATCCGACTGAAAATCAGTATACAGTGCATCTTCAATCACCCACCAGCACCGGATCCTGTTGCCGACAACCTATTGCAAGACACATGCTGGGAAGTAAGTGACGGAAACACATCCCGAATTTCTGAGCTGAGATTACATTCTAGATTACATATGTTCATAGTAGCTAATAGTTAAGACTAATTAGACTATATTTACTACTACTATAAGTTCACTTGACCACTGGCATTAACCCTCTTAGCAGCTCCGCGTCCAACTCTGGCGCTCATCCGTCCCTGCAACGCTCAACCTTTTTCGGGACCCTTCGCACGTACACCTTCAACAATTCGCCCTTCGGTCATCCACCATCTATCGTCATCCGGCTCACCTGATCTGGACGGCCCATCTCCGGCTAGCCCAATCACAAACTTCTCGATCACACCCGTCTGGCTCGATTCCATACCTGGCACCATCCTGCCGCTGGTGTTTACGCTTGGCAACTTCCATCCGGCATCACGCCCTTGGTCCGCCTTTTCTGCCAATCAGAAGGCACCCTCGGCCAGATGTATTTCATACCTTTGTGGTGGAGCCGATTTCCAAATCCATGACCGAAGTCGTGGGTGGAATCCGGATACCCACTGGCCCGGACGACCAACTATCGGAAGGGGTACTCCGTCGATCCTGATCAGCATCGGAATCAGATGAATCACCACTGTGGTGACTGATCTGATCCTCCCGGTCATCTGGCCGGTCTTCATGCTCGTCAGGATCTATGTTAAACTTCATCTCACCTTGTGTACCCGTTGATCGGGGGTGGTTACACTCACTTAGGTGGACTCGGTGACGAAAACGATGATATTGATCAGGTCGGAGGGGATGACCTTCTCGAGACGGGGGGTGTCCTCGGGTGGAAATCTTCACCGGAGAACGGGTTGGGGTCGACACTTAGTCAGTATCTAGGCACTGATCAGGAAAGTTCGTCTGATCAGGCCAGCCAATGAGAGAGAGAGATAACGAAACCAAGAAAACGCGATCAATCCACGATCTTCCACAGTAATCCACAAACGTTATCTCCCCAAAACCTTTACCAATATTATT
>MIQA02005552.1:0-12281 GCA_001887855.2 Sclerospora graminicola
GATCTAATCGGATAACTTTCCCGGTATTGAGGTGCAACTTTACGACAACGCTGAGCGATCGGCCTCGCATTTCCCACGTCTATATCACAAACAGCTCCGAATGCGGCTGGCGGTAGGGCGTTACCTTTCCCCATTAGTAAGTGGCGCCTTTTCCAGATGATCTTCTTTAGTTGATCGATCTGCTCGGGAGTGTTCACTTCGGGATCACCGACCTGTAGATCTTCCATGGTGACTTCTGGCATATTGGGCGATACTTCCGGTAAAACGGCCATCTGCTTCTCGATACTTTCAATGTACTGATCGCCACCTTCGTGTATACACACTTGCTCGTCCACCTGATCTGCCTTTTTCTGATCGGTGTCATCTTGAGTCGCTCCTTGTACGTCACTCGACTGATGGTCTACTTCGGGTTCACTTTCCTCCGTAATGACTTCGGCAAATTCATCTTTCTTTTCCTTCTCATGATTGTTCTTGAACTCCTCACTGTCATTTCCGCTTTCTGGGTCCGTTGTTTTCGGTGAGCCGGGCCTAATAATACTCAATATCTGTGGACCTTCTTTGACCCGGCTTTCCCCTGTCGCTTCGATCGGTGGTCTCCTGATCAGCAGCTTGGTCGGCGTAGAATATTCCAGCTTCTCGACCATAGGTGAGGTATCTTCATCCTCTAAGTCTTCGTCACTGATCAGGTCCGTGGTGGCTTGATAAGCCAGATTCTGCCATTCAATGTATCTTCGTGATCCCACTGAGACATATCCGATCTGTCGAGGTACTTTCCCTTCGGGTAACCACATCCCTAAGATCATGTCTTCGTGGACGATCAGCGGCTGATCGGATATATTCGTGACCCTGGTATAACTTGATCTGCCGATACCTTTACGAACGTTGGTACCCATCGTTCACCACGGGTTAGCCACAATTTCTGTTGCCGATCACTCGGCCGAATCATGACATCGACTGATCGGGACACCCCAATGTTCTCGTACTGACCCATTTTTAACATCCGTACATGAGTACCATACAAAGGTCGTCGGCCGGATAACTGAATCTGCACCTCATCTGGCAGAGTCAGAGTTCCATGAGACAGGTCAAGTCGTATACCGGCTGGTACCATAAAATCCATCCCCAGTATCGCGTCTTGACCGGCTAACCGGCCAACCCAAGCGTTAAAATAGTAGACCAGGGATCCTGCCAAGGTGATCTTAACACGTGATCGTCCTTCCGTCATATATGAACTTTCGCCGATCCCAACACATTCTTGCCTCTGGGTACTGTCTATACGACATCCCACCTTACGAGCAAAGGCGGAGTCGATGATCGAGACTTCTGCCCAGAGTCAAATAGAATAGTGGCTTTTTCATTGTTGACCTTTCCATTAGCTTTAGCCTGTTTAAACCACTTGTCGGGAGAGTGATACTTCCAGTATCCTCGGGATTCACCGGGCAGTAGATCCAACTCCATGATCACGTCCGATCGGGAATACTCATCCACTCTGAGACTGTAGATCGAACATCGATCGATGCAATTTGAATTAGAACATGTATTGTCGGTTATCTCCTTTTCCTCAAACTTATCTCCGCTACCGACATATGCATAAATGCAGAACGTAGATCGCTCGGCTCGAACCAGATTCCAACCTGGCGAGCGATCTAGTTTAACATCTTCTCAACATCTGGTAGAAGCATACCAGCATGTTTAGTCGGCACATACTACTTGCGCATCAGATTAAAAAAATCTTCAATAGGGCAGGCGCCGGCGTCATGAAGCTTCCCACAGGTCTTGCATACGAAAAAGCAATGATCAGAAGGGTGACCTTTACGATCACATTTTCCACACGTAATTCTTTTCCAACAATCACGATCTCCATGTTTGGTCGACCCACAATGCACACATTTCTTACGAGATCGGTCCTGATCAGGTTGAATACCACCAGGTTTCCGTCCATCCTTGCCATTAGCCGATGATCTCGGTCGATACACTGGCTCCGTCGTAAAGATATGACGATACTGTTCCTCGTCCGAGCTCAGACTTGACTGACCACTTTCCTCTTCCGAACCTGAACTGTCTGATTCCTTCGTGATCATCCGAATTGCTCTGGCTGGTCGTGCTGCCGGTATCTTGCCCTGATCAGGGTGTGGCTTTGACCGGTACCGGTTCGATCCTACCTCAACCTTGGGCTGTCGACTTTTGGCTCGCTGCAGCGTCCTCAGAGTCAGTTCCAGTTGTTCTGAGTTCTTTATACGGAGCAGGGTTAGCTGATCAGCCAGATCGCGATTTTCCAGAGTACTAATGAAGTGCTCGACATGCTCGCGGGCTATATCCGGGTGTCGTGGGTCCTTGATCGGCATTTTCGCGCGTAGACCAGCAACATTCAACCGATATAAGTACTCGATCGGCGTCTCGTCGGATCTTTTCTTCATGTGGTAATACTGTCTAGCGACAGACACCCCCGAGTTGCAATACTGCTCTTCAAACTCTTCACACAAACGAGGCCACTTCAAACGCACTTCTCGACTCAGCTGTTTAAGCCAGTTCTTGGCCGGACCTTTCATTAGATCAGCGAAGATCAGACATCTTTCACCTTCCGGTGTCTTGTCTCTCAGAAAAGCTGATTTAGTCCGACTCAACCAAGCTCTGGCCTGATCATCATCCATATCCTTGCCGGTAAAATCTTTCAATTCCGAGATCGCAGACATTCGCACTCGGGTGATCGTTCCGGAATCACTGTCAAATGCCTGCGCGGAGGCCATATTCGCCATACGAGGCATCTCAATGTCCAGATCGTCCGGATCGAAATGCTGACTGATCTCACCTTCTGACTCCATGTCCACATCACTACGTCGGGGTGATCTGTGAAATTGATCTTGGTGACCGGCCTGGCATATTGATCGAACAATTCCGGCCGATCGAACTGATTCCATATCCACGTCCACGGGTTTCTTGACCGGTTTCCCGGTGGATTGACTCATGTTTGGTGTCGATCGCCATGGTTAGGTGTGTACTGAGGTAATCCGTATTGTTCACTCGCAAATCGGTTCATCATAGTCGCGAACATGGTTCTCATTTGCTCTGGGACCTCCGTTATGTTGGTAGGGTTACTGTTGGGAGTCGGATTGTTCTGCGGAACTTCTTGGGCATCTTCAAAACTATCATCTGATCCGACTCGACCAGGTTCAGCCTTCCTTTTCCTGTTCTGCGACTCGATCTTGGGGTCAATATGCTTGATCCCTTTGGGACCCAACGTCATACGTGTTATCCCAACCGAGGAGTCGGTGGAGTCCGCTCCAGATTATGGTGACGATTGATATATTGACTCAATATCCATAGGATATTCAACCAACCGCGATCGGTGTGAAGGATCCGCGATCGGCGACTGGACCACGGGGTTCGCCCCGAGTAACGAGGCAAGGTGATCATACAGAGTTGTCATAGCTTCTCTGATCGTCCCTTGGTCCAGATCGAACAGCATATTCGCGTCGAAAGCACCAGTAGTGAAACCAACTTCGTCGATCTGCGCCAAGAGGTTCCTGATCAGATCAAGTTGACTGCCTGTGATCACCGGCCGGGTCGCCCGACCTTCAAGCTTCCCGATGATCTTAGGTTTAATGATCTTCATCACTCGGTTGGTAGCCAGGAACTTGTGAAACTCTCGAAGATAGAACAGTCGTTCCACATCTTGGACAGTGGTCTTCTCGGCTGGTTTGATCTTCTCTTCGTCTTCCTCGAAGATCTTCGGTTTAGGTTTCACATATTTTTTAGGTGGATCACAATGATCCGCCCCCATGTTTTTTCTGTCTTTTTCCATTTTCTTCTTATGCATAGGATCAAGGTTAACACCTCGATCCTTTCCCGGGTAATAGTCAACTTTACTATAACCCAGATCGGCCCCGATCGGGGCCATGTGGGGAGTTATTTCATCTTTAATCTCGACCTGGCACTCCACCAGACCAGGTCGACCATCGCTTCCTTTAGATATGGACAGCATCGGAGGCGATACGCCTTCCTCCAATACACCCGAAAAAGTTTCCTCCACTTTGATTTTCACATCTTTTTCATCATCAAAGGAATCACGGTGATATCCTGAGTCACCAAGTGATCCGGGCACGCGCACCATTGTGGTGGAGCCGATTTCCAAATCCATGACCGAAGTCTTGGGTGGAATCCGGATACCCACTGGCCCGGACGACCAACTATCGGAGGGGGTACTCCGTCGATCCTGATCAGCATCAGAATCAGATGAATCACCATTATGGTGACTGATCTGATCCTCCCGGTCATCTGACCGGTCTTCATGCGCGTCAGGATCTATGTTTATCTTCATCTCACCTTGTGTACCCGTTGATCGGGGGTGGTTACACTCACTTAGGTGGACTCGGTAACGAAAACGACGATCTTGATCAGGTCGGAGGGGATGACCTTCTCGAGACGGGGGGTGTCCTCGGGCGGAAATCTTCACCGGAGAACGGGTTGGGGTCGATACTTAATCAGTATCTAGGCACTGATCAGGAAAGTTCGTCTGATCAGGCCAGCCAATGAGAGAGAGATAATACGAAACCAAGAAAACGCGATCGAACCACGATCTTCCACAGTAATCCACAAACGTTATCTCCACAAAACCTTTTCAATATTAATGACGTGTTCCAAACACGTGTGCGTTGAGGGTGAGGTTTGATCACCTAAACAAACCCGTCGGGGTCTTCCGGTAAGCCAAAATGCGTCTAAGCGCGTCTTAACCGGGAATTAAGTTGAGCAAGAGGGGACTAGTTAACCCTGTGCTCCCAATGACCGCAACACGTGGCGGAGCGACCCTTTGCTTAGGGGGAAAATCAAAACCTGTTATTATATATGCAATGTCCTATACCTAGTGTACCATACACCAACTCATGCCTGATTTATACTTCGACCCTGTTCACTTCGTCGCACGGTTGCATAGTACCACCTTACCCATTTTTGCTGCACCTTCAAACTGATCTGTACCACTTCTGCCCTGATCACGGTCGGACTTCTATAACGATCTCCAACCATTCCGATCTTTCGATAAACAACTTGGAAAACACTTGAGATCTACCCCTCGGACACTTGTTCATTTCATATCCAACCCGGCTGAACTGAGAACTTCACCTGCCTTTGCGTTTGTACACCGATTTGGGGCTGATCAGCCCCGATCATGATCGGCATAGCGATCAGCCGAGTGATCGGGTAGTGATCAGGGCGATCAGCCCTAAATCACTTCGAAAACTCTCTGGGTCACCATCACAACGACTTTGTTTGCCCACTCAGCCATATTCCTGACCTTCATCCCGTGTTGGGATAGCCAGATCGCACCGATTTCAGCTGATCGGGCCTGATCGGGCCTTCTTACGTCATCCCTGGACAGATCCATCGGTCATCATCACTTGCCTTCACTTGACATTACTCGCACGACTCGCCATTCCACATGCCCCATTCCATTCCATATCTGATCTTCGTATTTTGGGGCATCAGTTGGCTCGGCCGATCAGGCCGGAACTTCGTATCATATTCCACTTCAACATCTGCACTGTTCATAGTTCGGCCCGATAACTGTCTCTGATGTGTCACGTCACCATTGCTACGGTATCTTGACTTGCATCTGCCGATCTCGTCATACATCCACGTGAACACCCCTTAATAAACGTTATCCCGATCGCGATCGTGTTCTTCGCTGTTCCATTAGTATCTGGGACCGGGCGTAGTAACGGTGCTTGGATTATCCCTTCATATCACGAACACCCGTTGACCACTACCTTTTCGTCGTATGCGCGATCAGCCTGTCCCACCGATCAACTGTCTCATCTTGATGGGTGTTATATCGTCACCAATGCCATGTGTGGTCCACCTCATTCTCAGCATTTTTCCAGATCGCTTTACGACAGCCGCCCCTGAGCCTAACTGCAGCCGCGCAACGACTGCAATTCGACTCATTCATGTCCAAATTTCCCTTTTGGCGACTACTGCTGACTCGAGACGATCTCCCCTTCCTTTTCCCGCATCTTTGGCTGCCCCTTCGATCACCAACTCACCTTCCAGTCCAAGTTCAACTGATCCAGCGACTCCCCTGATCACGACCGCGGCCACGATCACGACCAGCCTCATCTGTCCCACGACAACCCTGACTTCGTATCGTCCGCCTTGGAGTTTTCCCGCTCGGCCTTCTTCGGATCGCCCCGTCAATTACTTGGAGCAGCTAGCTCGTCTGGTGGAGGGATCTGGTCCACTCACGCTGGGGTCCATGGAAACTAGCCGATTGCGGTTGGGACTCCGAAGCGCAATTCCCGAGTTGGTTTCCCTATATGATACTAATCGGGCGCTTAATGCCGAGTTGTTCGACCGTCGGGTCGTCATCGATACCCTGGAGCGTGATTCTGCCGATCTGGCTAGCCAGCTGTCGGCTCTACGATTAGATCGCGACAAACTTGATCAAGATTTGCAGGACATGACAAGCCGCGTCCAAAGTTTGACAATGGAGCGTGATCAGCTGTCTGCTGACCTCGCTGCTCTGCGCATCTCCAAGCCTTCGGATACCGTCGCTTCCCTACAGTCGATGATTCGTTCGCTGTCTGTTACTGTTCGCAATCAAGGAATGTTCGTCCCATTTGTTTCTTCTGCGATCTGTATATGACTTTCCATGTTTGCTTCCAGACGAACGCATCGAGGCGATGAAGAGTTCAATGGTCGAGATGGTGGGTCATTTGCAACAGCTCGATGACCACCGTCGCAACCATGATCAGCTGCTTCATGACAAGATTCGTACTGCTGAGGACGTGGAGCGTCTGGAAGTCGAGATGCGCTACTCAGATGAGCAGGTCCAGCTCCTGGTGAAGCAGCTTTCCGATTCACGCCTCGGCCGCGCCAACATACAGAAAAGGTTGTGCGAGAGTCGGAAGGAAGCTGAAGATTGTCGGCGCGAGCTTAATCTTGCTCGGGTTAAACTTGAAACCCTAGAGCTCGATGATCGCGCCTGGATCCAGCATAACGCCGACTTGAGGAAGATTGCGGTCCAGACCATGGATAGGTGGACCGACCCGAACACCGATTCGGAGTCGCTTCGGACGGCTTTGCAACGATTTCCTGAGCTGATCAGCTCTCTTGCTCCGTCTGGGACACCGTCGCAACCTCCCGAGTCTGCCCCGCCATCGCCCACGTTCTCCGTCGCTTCCTCGCCGACCCATGGTGCTGATCAGCCCGTGATCAGCACTGCAGCGGCTTCTGCGTCTACTCCATCCCGTTTACCGCTAGCCTCGAGATCAGTCTCCTCGATCTTGAGTTCTGCGAAGCGTAAACGGGCAAGCTCATCGAAGAAGAAGGTGGCTCCCGCCAAGCTCTCTCGTCTTATTGTTGACTCGGACGACGAGTCGACCGAGCTGGACGAAAGTACGCTATCTGCTCTGGCCCGATCACGCAGTGCTGATCGTCGAGTTCCAGTGGCGACCCCTTCGGACGTAACTTCGCTGACCCGGGCCGTCGCTTTACTTGACTCCGATGGCGATGACGAAGGTGATCTGGAGGAGAGGCAACCGGCTTCGGCTGCTCCCAGCGTTCCCCCACCCGCCAACACGACGCTGACCACCCGACCGCCCAACTTCACGGGCGCCTTCATTCCAGCAAGCAAGTCGTCGATCGAGCAGGACGACTATAGCTATGATCCGAATCAACGGTTCATGGATCTATACGTCGTCATGCAGGGCAAACCGTCGCCTGCTCACATGGCAACTCGACGACACTGGAGTGCCGATCAGGTATGGGATCTGACGCCTCTGGTTCTTTCGGTGAGGCGCAATCTCGTCCCTCGCTTGTGGTCCCGTCCGCCAGGATGGATTTATCCAATTAGGTCGCCGGCACCCAAGGACACGCAATGGCAACCGAGTGTGCTGACACCTGGGGCCGTCAAGCTTCTGATCGATTCAGAACCTTGGGATGTCCTCATGGCGCCTATGCCCGGGTTGGAATTTCCTAATCGCCCCTGGTTTGTTGATCTGCAGGGACGTCTGGCCCTGTATTATCAAGAACATATAAAAGCGATATGGGAGGCAACCCACCATTTCCCGATCACGGCGGCGATACGTAAGGACGCGTGGTTGGAGCATTATCATCATGCTCGCAAGCGCCGACGCAGCAAAGCCGGGGCTGCATGGGCCGTGATCTTCGACCATGTGGTCGATGGAATTCAGCGCGGCGAGTGCGACTTAGACGTTTTCTTGTTTCCTGCCGTGCTGCATCTGCCTGTTCGCCGGGCGGAAGCGCGAGGCATCAAGGCCGACGGCGGGGAGTGGTATCCTGGTTATGGGCACCCGACTCCGATCGGCACGTTGCGTGATGCCTTGATCTTTGCCGATCACCAAGGGCCCTGGCGAAACCAATACCGATCAAGCCCCATGGATCATCCGGCGTTTACGGTTTCTCGTCTGCGCTCGAAGTATGGCCCGTGATTGGCGTGATAACCAGCTTGTTTTTAGTTCTTTTCATAATCATTAATATATCACGACAGCTTCTTGATAACTTTCACGTTCCATATCCACACTTCATATCCAGGTCCCAATATTGTCTCCATCTTGTATATCGATCGTTCACATGTATGCAAATGTAGTTCTCGTGCATTATACGTATATATATATCCATTGACTCTGAACCAGCTCAACCACCTTGATCTCCACCTGTTCGACCATTACCTTTGGCTGATCTGTCACAATGTGTAACCCAGACTATTGAGACTCCTGGTTGCCCTCTTCGTGGGTTTGCATTACTCCAAATCGATTTCGTCTCACCCGATCACGTTCAAACTCTCTTAGTAGAGCTCCACAGTTCAGATCCCGTTCATCTACCCACTCGGGATCGTCATAACCTTTCCACTGAACCAAGTAATCACGATGGGTTCGACCAAATCGGGTCCTCTTGCCTGATCGGGTATCCAAAATCTTTTCCACTTCAAATTCATTTTGATCCAACGTTCTTTCCCAACTGTCTTCGGGCAAGAGAGCTTCGTCGAAGTCAAACCTTGGCTGATCATCGGATGACAACCTGGTTTTTGGTCGATCGGGGTATTCCCGGACCAGCTTCAGCTTCGACAAGTGGACGATCGGGAAAATTCCATAATCGGTACCAGCAGTGATCAACCGGGCGGCATGATCTCCGACCAATTCGGATATACGGAATGGTCCATGCCACAAATGCGCTAACTTCCTGGCGTATCCTTCTTTCACGCGATCCAAGTAAAGCCAGACCCTTGATCCCGGTTCGATTTTATGCGAACCGGCTTGATCATTATTCCGATCAGCTCTCTCTTATATCGCCCTCCACAGTCGTTCATTCACTTGTTCCCGCGCATGCTGGTAATGGCGCTGGAGTCCCATGTGCCATCGACGAGCTTCGCGATCTCGACCTCGGGTACATCCGACAGGAATCACCGACTCGATGGTAGATCGGGGGTCCCAACCATACGCCAAGTAGAACGGAGTATCTCCCCTGATCCGATCGAAAGAGGAGTTCAACGCAAACACCAGCCTCTCTGCATACTCATCCCAGTCTTGTTGAGCGGAATCCGCGACATACATCTTGATAGCTCTGGTTAGCGTCTGTACCATGCGTTCGGCCTTACCGTTCGCTTGCGGACGGTAGGCCATGGTCGCGCTTTGTTTCTGACCAAGCATCTGATTGAATGATCGGAAAACTTCGGCCATGAAACCTGGTTCCCGATCGTGCCTGATCACCTCACTTGCTCCAAACCACCTAAAGACACATTCTTCATAACTGCAAGCGACTTGTTCGGCTGTTCGGGTAGATCCCGCTTTCGCGATCACCAATCCCGTGAACAGATCAGTCCAGATCAGCAACTCTGTATTGCCCTTGAACGATTTTGGCAGGGACGGTATGTGATCCATCGCTATCACTTGGAAAGGGTAGGTCGCCTGGATATTTCCAGGTGATCTACCCCGGATGTTCGGCATGCCCTTCCCGGTTTCGCAATCCGTACATGTTCCGACAAACTTTTGGACACTTCGATATAAGCCTCTCCAGTGAAAATGTTTGCGAACCCTGTGGTACGTCCGACCTACGCCCTGGTGACCACCCTCTAAACTGACGTGATAATGATGTAAGATATCAGCTTGTAAAGTCTCCGGGATCACGAGCCTGGCTGATCGGTCCAGATCTGCATCGGCCTGATCAGCTTGAACATAGTAAAACAATAAATCGTTTTCGTCGATCTCATAGTTGGACGCGATCTTAGCACAATCTTTTGCTTCACCCTGGCTCAACTTCTCCAGATCTCCATTCAGAAACGCCTTCAAATCAACGATCCATTTTTCTTCGTCTTGTGCCTTGAGAATTCTTTCGATCCGCATCTCCTGTACTATTTCTTCTGTTAGGCTTTCTCGAGAGAGTGACCTGTTAGGTGGTGATCTGGCTCGTGATCTCGTCATGATCGAGACCTGGGCTGCTTCCTTTTTATCTTCCGCATGAATCAGCTCGGGCAGCCTATTGATCTCCACCAATTCCTCCAGCAATGCTTTATCAGTAACTATCGATCCGGTCTGATCACGCATGGCCATAGTGGCTAGATGATCTGCACTCCGATTCCAATCACGTTTCACATGTAAAAGATCATGACTTGGCCATCCACGTAAAGCTTTCATAACGCGATCGTTCAGCAACTTCAAACGCGGTGCTTTGCAATCGATCTCTCCAGTGATCTGCCGAATTACCAGGTTTGAATCTCCGCATATGATTACTCTTCCGATCTTTTGCTCTTGCAAGAGATCCAAACCTAGCAGCAGACCGCGATATTCGGCTTCATTGACCGTGATACCCGGAGTATAGTCTGAACCAGCAAATATAACAGTCCATTCTGGCAATTTCCACAACAACGCGCTATACGCCCCCACGCCTTTCTTCACACTCGCTGATCCGTCGAAACTTACAACGATCAGATTTTCCTCCGAGCCGACGATCGGTGGGGGTATAGTGATTGATTCTCGTGGTTGCTTCCGAGGAGCGACCTCGATCAGAGCTTCATCGACTTCTGATCGGGGTGTGATGCTGGCTGCTAGTGTTCCAAGAATTTCTTCTTCACCCTTGGTGCATTTGATGATCTCCAAGGTCCACTGAGATAACAGCGCTGCCCATCGCCCCAGTCTCCCGTCTAACCCATTCGCTGACAGTAACCAAGCCAAACTAGATCACCTGGATAATACCTTAATCGATCTACTTAAAACCTGTATTAGAACCCCATCCCTCGATTTGACCCCCCCTTGAACAGAACCCCAGGTCCACCTGTGGTTAATTCTACAACCCCATCCCTCAAATAGAACCCCACCCAATTTAACAGTACGGTCTATAAAATAAATTATCGGTTTAATTAGGGAAATTACTCATCGTGTACCTCACTTTTGCTACGTGTACCTTAGTCTGGCTGTAGTTACTGTAATTGGGCAAATAGACTGGTATAACAACAATAATAATACCGGCATTGCGTACGACTGGCAGCGTGCAAAGCGCGCCAAATTTCGCGCAATTATTTTGTAATTGCGTAGGTCAAGATTGGCAAAACTTTGAAAGCACTTGAGAGGGCATCCCGACGAGAACTGCAAGTTCTGGCCAAAGAGCAGCAGCTGTGCCGTGGAAATGCCAAATTCGATATCATTGTGAATTGCGCACTGTAGTTCCTGAGCGACCATCCCGAGGACAGCGACCAGCAGGTACTGAGTGTACTGGGCTTTTGTGAAGGCTCGTCACCAATAGGCCACCTAAACCAGAGGAAATGATTTTGAAAAAGGAGGTGGAACGACAACAAGCCGGAGCACGAGCCGCCCGTGGAGATCAAGAATTGTAATGCTGATATGAAGCAGGAATCACATATGCCACATAAAGACAAGATGAATCGTTTCAAGAATATTCACCCTTGGCAGGTAATGTTAAGTCAGATGCGTCACCTGCTCAGAGTCCAAAAGCTGGCGCAAATTCTTCATTTGAACCAGATCAAAAACTTTGCTCAGCAACTTTCCTTCTTTCCTCCATCTTTTCACTTCCAACTTTGCTTACTAGAAGCTCTTGCATTCGCTGAATTACGAAGATCATCGTCATCGGTGTGGGTGGATACATATTTTAAGTATTCGTGCCGTTGCTTCCACGTCGTTTTTTTGATCACTGATGTGAACCTCATCAACATCTTCGGACTTTCGTGACGGACCATCTTGTGTGCGTTAGTAGACTTAGAATTACAGTAGATACCTTTAAGTGAACGCAATTTTCTTTTTTCTCAAATAGACCCC
>MIQA02005553.1:10029-34825 GCA_001887855.2 Sclerospora graminicola
ATTTCATCCAAACAGAATCTTGTCTTAATTTCATTTTCATCGAAACCTCGCCAAAATGCCAACATACCATAAATGGCTCTACAGGCTTTGGTAGTGTTCGCGATGCTTATCTTACTCTTGTTCCAAGGTAGCGGGTTCCATAATAAAACCTCACAAAATAACGTAAGTGTGATATTGCCCAAAATGATGTTGAAACTTGCTATAACTTGCAGTTGATGCCAACGATCTTGTGTCTATTGAGAAGAACACGCGCAATCTTCAGTTAATCTCCAGTCAGCGCAATCCAAGGCAAACAGAAACAGGGACGTAGGTAATATAAAATATATTAAAACGTTATTAGCTTCCTAGCCTATGCATGCATGCGTTGTCAGTAAGTTTTAGCTATTATGGGACCGTACCATAACTTCTCGTGACTATTTCGAAAATAGTCCAAAATGGGATAATAGTAAAAATAGGCATCAACCTAAATTTACTTATACCAACTCGGAAATTACCGAAATAATTTTGTAGTCAAATTTTTACAGTAATATTCCAACACTTCTTCATGATTTTTTTTTGGTTGCCTTTACTTTAGGCCGAACGCTAGTCGCAATTCTTGTAGTCTCGGATATGGTAGTGCCATCGTCAACAAATCTGCCAGCATATCTTTCGTCGGAATGTAGCTTGCATATATATCGTTTTCCTTGGTTTTCGACGAAATAAACTTTAGTCTTATATCCACATGCTAAATCTTCGATATCCCTTCCTTGCTTTCAATCACTTTAATCGCCGCTTGGTTATCCAGTCGTAATTCCATGGGCCTTTCTATTTTCAGCCCTACTTCCTGTAAAAGCTCTCGATAACCCATCATTTCGACTTGAATTTGAAGCCGCATTAATTCAGCGTGCATCGTCGTCAAAGAGATACAACCTTGTTTATGGCATGTCAATTTTACGTTGATGCCGTCCAAAGTGATTACTCCGCCTGTAGTAGACTTCCTGTCGTCTTTAGCTCCTGCAAAATGGGAGTCGCTGAAACCTTCTATCTTGATCTCATTTCTGTCGTTGCTTGAACTTGCCATATGCAGTTTTATTTGCTTGGTCCCTTTCAAATACTTTGCAACTCGCTTAGCCATATTCCAGTCAATCATTCTTGGCGCATACGTTCTCCGCTCGGACAGTGATGTCCACTCTATCTCCATCCCGTACTGCTGTGGTTGGGTACATTTCTGTTTGCTGAATATGCGTTAGTGCCTGCGGCAAATACTGTATTACGTACCTTTTTAATATTTCTTATTCCTCCGTCTCCGGCCCTAAAAAAGCAGGACACCTATTTTGGGTAGAAATTTCGGGTTTCGCACAAAATAGCGTTTAAAGTATTTTGGTACTTTACACCAACGAAAGTGGTACAAAACTGGTACACAGTAGTTTCGGTTTTGAATATCAAATTTCGATTTTTTGCAGTGTGAACTTTAGAAATAGAAACACACAAAGTCGAAGTTGAAGTCGCGTGAGTTTCCTGGGATGGCGGGTTGGTTATGCAAGTCAAGAAAAGGATTAAGAACAGTAGAAGGGATCGAATAGCTAGCCGATAATCACTTCTCAATATATATTGCATTGTTAACTGCAACCTTGCATTATTTCTTCAATTGTCAGCATCGAGCTATATTCACCTACTGGCCTACGTTCGACTGTCTACTCTGAATAACAAATTTCAACAGGTTATGAGCCCAAAGGGTCAAGATGATAAATTCGGTGAAGATTATGAAGAAGAGAAGCCTACCACGATGGGAGATCAAGGTGCCCGACTGGCAGACCGGCTGAAAGGCGTTATAGACAGACTTGACCGACTCGAAGCGAGTCGGAGACAACCCGACATGGATAGTTTTGGTTTCAACAATTCCATGCGACTGAGGACGAAGATGCGAATGGCATCTTTAGATGGAACACCAGAAAAGAAACCAGATTTGACGGATCATTTTCAAGAACATGCAGCTGGATTTGGAGGACTAAACTACCAAAACCTGCATCAACCAAAACCGGAACCAAATCTGCATCTGCAACCAAATCTGCACCCGCAACCAAACATGCACCCGCAACCGAATCTGGACCCGCAACCAAACCTGCAACCGATCTTCAAAACTCCGTCAGCACGCGAATGCAAGTTATCAATTCGAACTTTTGATGGTAAAGAGGTATACAGGAGTCTTGGTGCTGGATTCAAACAATGGGGCACAATATTTATACGTCAAGTTTCTATTGCGGAATCTGCATGCGGATATCGCTGGGGCGAAGATTTCAAGGTGGATCTACTCAGCCATTACCTAAGCGGTATGGCTGAGAGCTATTATAACCGTCAAGTCGATTCGTGGTGGAACGAATCACAAAGCTTGGTTCATGTTATGAATCGAATGTTATCGGCTTTTCACACAACCATAACACCGGCTCAGTCGATGAAACTTTTCACGGCAAGAAAACACCCGAAAAGGACATGGAATGAACATTACCTGTACCATGTGACAATTACAGAAGCTGTCGGTGGAAGCTAGCCGCTGGTGCTCGAAAACATAGTTCACTATGCTTCTAGTGAACTGAAAACAATTCTACTATCCAGATACAACCATTCAAGACAAGACTATCTTGGTCAAGCAGAAGAGCTACGCCAATTTGCTCAAGCGATTGAAAACGACGGACAACAAGGAAAAAGTCGTCAAAGCGAAACTATCAACTACGTGGAGGAAAAACCCAAGGTCAAAAAATGCAAAAATTGCAAGAAGATAGGGCACACCGAAGACAAATGTCGAAGCAAGCAAGTGGACTTTACCTTAAGCATTACCGAAAGTAAAGACAGCAATGATACAAGGTGGATTCTGGATAGGGGAGCAAGCATGCACCTGGTAAACAACCTTTCATACCTACAGGAAGCTGAAGATGTCCAAGGGACATGCTATCAAGCCGACGGAATGAAGTTGAATGTCACCAAAAAGGGGTGGGTGAAGATCACCCCTTACCTTAATGACAAGCAAAATTTTATTCAACTAGAGAATGTTTACTTCGTGGAAAACATAGCGAAAAACATTCTGTCGTACGGACTCCTAGAAGACAAAGGGTGTCACCTGGACTATAAAAACGGAAAACGAGTGATGGTGCACCAAAAATCCGGAAAAGGAATATTTTCCGTTGAAAGAACTAATCGAGTACTTACGGTGGATGTGAAAGTGGAAAGGTTACAAAGTTTCAATAGAGACCAAGTGATGGCGATCCTCCAAGATAAAGAGAACAATCAAGAGTAAACTCTTCAAGAAGGCACGCTTATGCACTTCCATACTCGCCTGGGGCATCTAAGTTTCGATGCAATCGAAAACATGGCGAAAGATGAAAGTTTCGGAATAAAACTTACCGACACTAAAAGAATGACTTGCTTAACCTGTGCACAAGGTAAGCAAACAAAAAATGCGAAGTCCAAACAAGACAGTGGTTTGAATGCGCCAACGGACCGCATTGGGGGCGTCATTTGCTCTGACTTGAAAGGGTCAATAACGCCCAAAGACAGATTCGGAAATCGATACCTGATCAACTTTATTGATTTCAAATCTAACTATGTACGAGTATTTTTGGCGAAGACCAAAGACGCGGCGGCGAATTTTTTCGATCATTTCCTGGCGTTTTTCGAGCGTCAGTTCAACTGCAAGGTACATCTACTAAGGACAGATGGAGGACTCGAATACAAGAACCTGGACCTGTTTTGCAAACAAGCTGGAGTGATAAGGCAGATAAGCGAAGCGAACAATCAGTGGAGTAACGGAAAAGCTGAACGGATGCATAGGACAATTATGAACATGGCAAGATGCATGGTTTTTTCGTGTGGGCTAAACCTTTCGTTTTGGGGCGACGCGGTTCAATATGCCGCATACATCGTCAACAGAAGTCCTACGAAATCAAACACAAGAAACATGACACCCTATGAAGTTTTGACTGGAAAGAAACCAAACCTTGAAGAGATTGTTGCTTTCGGTTCGACTTGTACGGTTTACAGAAATCCCGGAAAAAAATCGCTCGCACATCGCGCTCAAATTGGCATAATTGTGGGCAAAAGCGAAGAAGTCAAGGGGTATAAAGTATACCTGAAGGACGAACGAAAGGAGGTTGCAACGCAACACATCCAGAATATAGACACTTTAAACGAAGCACAAAACAGACAAGTAAGACGTGACCTGGAAGCAGAATGAGCGCAAGCGTCAAATCAAAAAATTACAGCAAAAAATGCTGAAAACAAAAATGGGCAGGCGAAGAAGAAGTCGTGGCAAAGAGAAAGACATCAAACGAGAGGATACACGAAGGCTAAACGCAGAAGGAGAAAGCGTCGAGCGAAGATATTGGTGACCAGAACGCGGGCCAAGAAAACACGAGTCAAACAAGTGAAGAAACATTTGAAACAGTAAATTTTATTTCCGAAGTGGATCCAAAACGTTTTGGTCAAGCGATGAAGAGCGGAAACAAGGAGAACTGGGTGAAGGCGATTGATGAAGAAATATCAGCGCTTGAACGTAACCAAATGTGGACGATCGAAGAAAAACCAAAAGATTGCCGCCCGCTGCACACCAAATGGGTGTTCAAGACAAAAATCGATGAAAATGGAGATATCGATCGGTATAAAGCACGACTTGTGGCCTGTGGAAATGAACAAAGACTTGGGATCGACTACAATTTATCCTTTGCAGCGGTGATGGAGCTTGGAACAGTCAAGTTAATCCTAGCCTTGTCAAAAACTTGGGGTGTCTGTGCAAAACACGGCGACATACCAAATGCTTACGTGAAAGCGCTGGAAACGGAACATGAGATCTACCTACACATACCACAAGGCATGAACATAAAGGCTAAAGGTTTTGGCGAAGACATCAACGAAGAAATGATGGTTTTGAAACTGCGAAAACTCTCTCTATGGATTAAAAGAAGTCGGTCGACTATGGAATCAACTTTTGCATGGGAAATTACTGAAATCAGGTTTCAAACAAAGTATCACAGATACATGTATGTGTTTGTATGTCAAGACATTAACGATGCTACCACTATCGTAGGTGTCTACGTCGACGACTTACTAGTGACTGGAACGCAGGAGGAGCTCGTGGACGATTTTTTTAACGATTTAAAAGTACTGGAGATCAAAAACTTGGGAAAACTTTCAAAATTCCTAGGAATGAGAATCACATACGACCAAAACAGTGGATACACGTTAGATCAAGAGGTCATGATTGGAAACATGCTTCGAGAATACAACCTTGAGGATGCAAACCCTGTGAAGACACCGATCAACAGCGAATACGAAGACCTGAACCTGGAAAATCATATTTTTTTGGAAAAAACAACAAAAGGTGAGATGCCTTCGATAATGAAGTTTCAATCTTTGGTTGGTGCATTACTCTGGGTTTCACGATGCACACGGCCGGATATCTCTTTCGCGGTGCACAAGGCCACGTGAAGAACTCACGCTCCAACAATGGTTGACTGGAACTTGGCGAAACGTGTCTTGAGATACCTAAAAGGCACCAAAGAGTTAAAACTTCACATGGGATATGAAGACTACAAAAGCAAGACCACACACCACATCGAAGATTTACAGCGACGCCGATTACGCTGGGTCTAAAGACGATAGAAAATCGACGACCGGCGGCATAATCCAGCTAAACGGAATGATAATCAACTGGTTATGCAAAAACAAAGGAGGCGTTTATCCACCACGGAGGCCGAGTACTACACAGCGTCCAAAGTCGAAGTGGAGATGCTTGGTTGCAGGGGAATCCTACCAGAAATTGGAACACAAGGGGAAAGACCAATGTTAATCCACATGGATAATCAGTCAGCAATCAAAGTGACGAACGAAAACGATGGATTTTCGAAGTTGAAACATAGTGACATCCGATTGAAATTCATGATGTCAAAAATGAAAAATGGCGAAATCAAGGCACAATATTGTGCAACGGACGACATGATGGCAGACATCTTGACAAAAGCCTTACCTTACCCGAAGCTCGCAAAATTGCGCAATGGAATTGGACTAATGTAAAATTCACACTGAGAAGGAGTGTTAGAAATTTCAGGTTTCGCACAAAAATAGCGTTTAATGTATTTTGGTACTTTACACCAACGAAAGTGGTACAAAACTGGTACACAGTGGTTTCGGTTTTGAATATCATTTTTTTGCAGTGTGAACTTTAGAAATAAAAAAGTCGAAGTTGAAGTCGCATGAGTTTCCTGGGATGGCGGGTTGGTTATGCAAGTCAAGAATAGGATTAAGAGCAGTAGAAGGTATCGAACAGTTAGCCGATAATCACTTCTCAATATACATTGCATTGTTAACTACAACCTTGCATTATTTCTTCAACTATCAACATCAAGCTAAATCCACCTACTGGCCTACGTTCGACTGTCTACTATGAACAAGGAATTTCAACACAATTTATATCAGGATCTCCAATTCCTCACGCACAAACGGATGGTGCCCCCACTGCCCATAGTACGTCTTTACAATCATCCACGAACAAGAGCACACATCCGGTAGCATATTTTCAATACCGAAAGCTCGGTCTACATCCAAATCGTCGCCGTTAGCTTCAAGCTTTTGTTCAGCCAGATCGAATCCCCGGCAAAGTGTTAAGCAACCAAAAAATCTGAAGAATCCCAAATATATTCTGCACCTCAGAGCCTTCTCTACATGGTTTAGCGAGTGCATCACAAAAATGGTATTGGACACGTTGGTTAGCACCATCATCGCCCCCGAACTTTTTTACCAGTATATCAACATCTGCGTTTGGCATGGCAACCTGCAGTGTCTCTACGAAACGGGTAGCTAAAAACCAAACCTGTACTTTCCTTCCATACCTACGTTTGATTGAGCCACAAAACACTCCAACGGTATCGGTAGTAAGACTATAAAGCCCACCGACGCTATCAGAAGCAGGAGGTAGATACGTTTTAACTTGGCCGAGGAATTGGTTTCTTCCTAAGTGTCATGCTACTACATACAGCGCCTGAGGAAAGCGCCAGAGCGTCAAGCGGCCCTGAATTGCATGGTCTAAGGTGGTTATCAGAAAACCGAAAGCCTGTTCCATGGTACTGGATACAGCAGCGCCCGAGGACAACTGTCGTAATGCTTTTAGTAGTGCCGGTAGCGTTGGCGCTGCAGCTGCGTAGCAAATTATGTACTACATGAACTCAAAATAATAGAGCATCGGAAATGTACTGCATGCTATAAATCCTCTAAATACTTTGAAAAATATTTTTTTTTGTAAACGATCGGTAGGAAGTGAGACTAAGGTAAACTGCCAATTTGGGGCTTCCTTTATTTACTGCAGTTATAACTAGTCATAACTTTTCACCTACTAATAATGTTTCGCAAAAAAATATATTGGGTGAAACCCAACTAACCATTACATCAATCGATAATAGGCTAATACATCAAAAAATATTAGCTCTTTCTGTTTCGCTATGTATGTAATTCCTGTTCAATCATTTTCCTACTGGCAGGTCGTTTAATTCGAACACGTCGGCGTAGAAGCGCAGTGTATGGAGGTCAAATATTTGGCAGTTCTGCGCAGAGGCGGCCTCAGATATAAACATATCCGAAGCTCGCTGGAGATATGCGCTTTGATGGGCTACTTTTGTTGTCCCGGGTGGATTGTTACGGACATTTTCGGCCTCCACAGCGATGAACGCTTTCACCTTAGCCTTGAACGACGAGAATATAGTCTCGATCGGGTTCAACTGGGGGTGTATGACCCCAGGCGTAGTACCGTCGCTGCCGCAAATTCATCTTGTTCGAAGACGCTTTCCACGTGCGCGTGGTATGGCGCATTATCCAAGACGACGACTACACGGCCGAGTGGACGGTGATGCTCGTCCCGTAAGATGCGTAAGATGTTGGAAAGGAATGCGACCACGTTCGAAGATTGATTCGCACCAAAGCGGTTCTCGTAGTACACGAGCCCATCGTCGGAGATGCACGCCGTAACGTGCATATTTTTGCCGATGCTGGTTACCTTTTCTTGAATACAATGACTCCCTTTAAGGCTTCTCCCCACTGAACGTGTTATCCATAGATTAAAATAGGTCTCGTCAACGTAATGGGAAACATTATTCTGATCCCTCAAGTTGATATATTGACCCCCATTACAAAAAAACGCAACATTTCTAAAATACTCATTGGGGCAGTCCCATCCCTGAGCCAAAACATGTTTAAGAAAGCGCGCTGAGTTTTTCGACGACGCGTGCTGCATATGATCTCGAACGGTGTTGACTCATTCCACCTAAACGGATCAAAATCAACACTGATGGACTGCTGAGTCCGCGTCTCTTGTGCAGACGGCCGCCTAACTGTGAGCTAAGGGGATCGAATAGTAAAAAGTCGAGGAGGAGGCCGAGGAGGCCAAATGGATCCACGGATTTCAGGACGTTCTTAATACTCCCATACAGAATGGGCTCGCCATTGTAGCCGAGCATGTTTGAGACTGTGTTATACGCTGGCTGGAGCTGAAACTGCGGTGGTATCATCATGACGGGAGCAGAAATTGTTGGTGGGATGAATGGAAAGATGTCATGTGTTAGGCACTATTACTGAGCCTGCGGCTACCTGTTGAGTCATGAAGTGGTGGGTATTGTTACTACCTGTCAATGCTGAACCTTGATGCGTCAGGAAGGCGGTGCTTCCATGCAAGGACATATGCTGTGGCTGTAGGAAAAAATATGTCACTTGTGACGACTAGCACCAGCAATGTAGTGCCTGATGTCTGCAGTCCGGTTAGAAACTGTGGACACACTTGTTGTTCCGCCTTTAGAATGTGCGCTTAGCCCTGTAGACTAACTTAAGAGGTGCTCTAGCCCGCACCGTCAACAGTTACTACCGCTCGTAGGTTCGTAAAAGTAAAAAGTAATATATATATTCAAGTAATTAAAGTTCAAAAATCGTACTTCATAACCTATAATTTATACATAGTGGCCCACGCAGCTTTGTCTAACCTGGAATTTCATTTTCATCAAACATGACTTCAAATTTCAACACTCCTTCCAAAACCTTCGGGACCTCCATGTAATTTTGCACGCTCTCACATGTACGTATTGCCATTCCACATCATCGTGCGTAACGAATGCAACTAGTTTGGCCTTCAACTGATAGTAACCAGTAGAGAAAAAATTGCAAAGCTTAAACTAAACCAATTTGAACTCGTAGCTCTCCAATCCTTGTTGCACTCAATATCTTGGTTTAAAGGTCGGCCACCATATCCGCACTCGACACGTGCTCCGGCCTCATTTTCCCTTTCCTGGTATAGTCCTTGATAAACTTTAGCTTCATATCAACGTGCTTGGTGCTCGCAGCACTCGCCTCGTTCAATAATTGTTTTATGGCAGCCTGATTGTCTATCTTCAAGACAATCGGCGCCCGTGAATGTAGACCAATTTCCCCAAGTAATTCCCTTATTTCCAGTGCCTGTTTTCCACCCACAGCGGCAGCCACAAATACTGCCTCGGCTGTCGAGAGTGCAACCGCTCCCTGCTTCTTACAGCTCCATCCAGCCACAATACCATTCACGAAAATAACGTTCGCGCTGATACTCTTCCAGTCGACCTTATCGGCCGCGAAATCAGCATAGTTTCTCCACTGTCATGTTTCAATCTTAACTTCAAAACTTTCGTACCCTTAAGGTACCTTGCAATCCGTTTAGCCATCTTAAAATCGAAAAATGTCGGCTCATGCGTACGCCTCGTCACCTTGTGTGCCGCGAATGCAATATCAGGGCGGGAGCATCGCGATATCCAAAGTAAGCTTCCAACAAGCGATTGGAAATCCGTAATTGTGGGAGTTTTCCATCTTTAATCATCGTCAACCGAGAAGCCACATTTTCCGGGACGTTTTCCCAATGACGGGAGTCTTTACAATGTTCGCGTCCTTGAGGCCATGCTTCTCCAGCATCTCGTCGATCGTAAGTTCTTGATCGATCCAGTATCCATCTTCCGGATCTCCTCCGATCCGCATGCCCAAAAACTTTTCGACCTTTCCAAGGTCTTTTAACTCCAATACACTCATTTCGTCAAAGAATTTACCCACAAGTCTCTCATCAGTAGCGGTCACAAGTAGGTCGTCAACATAGACACCCACTAGGACTGAGCCACGGTCATCACTTCGAACGAAAATGCAGGTGTCTGTGAGACACTGCATGATGAAATTCATCTTCACTAGGGTGTCTCTTAGTAATTCGTACCAGAGACGCCCCGCTTTTTTCAAACCATATAGGTTTTTCTCCAATTTCAAAACCGCATCGTTTCAGTCCTTACGCCCAGTTGTTCCAGCTTTTCATCAGGTATCTTCATCCCTTGTGGCACCTTGAAGTGAATTTCATAGTTCTCTTCCGTGGAAGCCTTGGGATATGCGCTAGGTACATCACCGTGCCGCGCAGGTACTTTCCAAATGATAGCCATAATCAAAATCATTTTCACGTTGTTTAAATCCATCACTGTCGATAACGTAAAAAATAGTCTTCACCGAAAATTTGCCTGTCACCTCGAGCCACGAGCCGAGCCTTTCGGCGCTCAACGGTTCCATCAGCCTTCAACTTGGTTTCATACACCCATTTTGTGGGCAAAGGTTTCTTTCCGTCAGTTTTCCGGACAATTCTCCACGTGCCTAGTTCCTCGAGCGCTCGTAGCTCGGTATCTTCGGCCGTTTTCCATTCACTCGATAATTGCCCCTTGTGGGCCTAGGAATAACTCGTCGGGTCGGGTTCCGACGTTGCTACACAGTTCTTATGCGAACCCGACTCGACAATTGCAAACGCACACAGCAGATTTTCGCCTTCTTCACGTAAATTTTCCAGAAATCTGCGTTTGTACCTTGCTCTTCCGGTGCATCTTCTGTTTCTCCTCCTTCCGAAATGCCTTCCGGATCCTTCTGCTTTCTTTTCGCCTTTCCCTTTGACTAAGTCTTGAAAAGGCTGCCGCCTTTGGTGTCTCCTTCACCCTGCGGCCGTATTTCCTTGGGACACCCTTTTCGCGATTTCCGACGCGCTCTGGAGTCATATTCCGCTCTTGTTGCGGATCCTTCGTCCGTGACTCGGTTTGAGAGGCTCCTTCTTCCGGGTCGCCCAATAACTTGGCTATCTGCTTGTTCGCAGCTTCATCCAACGTTTCGATCTGCGTGACATGCCTGGTAGTCGTCACAACGCGACCTTTTAACAATAAAACCTTGTAGCCTTTTGTTTCATCGTTTTTGCCTAAAATTAGGCCCCTCTTCGCGTGTTTCTCGAGCGACTGTGAGTGTGGGTCCCTGTATATCATACACGGGGATCCAAAAACCACGATATCTCCAATGTTTGTCGGCTTCTTCGTCAACATCTGGATCGGGGGTGCCCTTCCAGGATTTCCTCTGGTCGGGCTGCGGTTGAGAATGTACGTAGCATACTCAGCCGCCCGTCCAAAACGTTAGGGGCACACCCGATCCAAAAATCATGCACCGGACCATGTTAAAGATGGTCCGGTTCATACGCTCAGCCTTTCCATTTGACGCCGGGGTGCTGGCCTCAGTGATTTGCCTCCGCACACCCGTCTGCCTGCAGAATAAATCCACGTTTCGAAATTCGCCTCCACCGTCTGTACGTAAGACGTGGATGCGGCAATTGAACTCCTTTTTGAACCAGCACAAAAAATGTTCGAACATCTTTGCGGCACGATCTTTGGTACGTGCCGCAAACACACGCACATAGTTTGTCTAGTGGTCCACAAACACCACAAGAAATATGTTTCCACGCCGATCGCGTGGGGTTATAGGGCCTTTCAAGTCGCTGCATATTACCCCACCCACGCGATCGTTAGGTGCATTCCCCCCAGAGTCCTTCTTAGGCTGCTTTGTCTTGTGCCCTTTACCCTCTGCGCAGGTCAGGCAATTCGGACGCAAATAATCCGTAATTCTAATGCCTGACCTGGGGTCCCGAGCCAATCTCTCGACCGCATCATAAGCGAGATGCCCAAGCGGGCATAGAAATGGTGTAATGTTCCTTCTTGCATTTCATCTTCCACATTTGCTTGTGCAACACTCATAACCATGCTTGAAAACGTCCTACCGCAGTCGCGGGGTCTATCTGCTCGCAATTAAGCAACAAACACAGATCCATACACTTCAACATTGAACAAGACTTGGTTTCGAAAAGCTAATTCCATTTTTTCACCGTTATCTCGTAAAATACATCCCTTCTTTCGTAAAACACCCTAGAGATATGAGATTATTTGCCAATTTTGGCGCGAAGAAGACCTCTGTAAGCGTAATCTTTGTAGTTTTACCAGAAATTTTATTTCCACACAGCGTAACCTGGCCAACCTTGGTTACTTTTAACGTCCCTCCGTCTGGAAGCGTCAGTGCGTCACTCTGGCCGCAAACCCTTGCATTTACCAGGAGCCCTTCGTCCGATATCAGGTGTCGACTGGCCCCACTGTCTACAATCCACAGGTCACTTTCGAAAACCTCCTTGCTGATGTCCTGCGCTTGACTTTCAGTTGTAGACAGCACGAAACGTTGTTCGGAGCTTCTCGGGCCTTGCCTGTACCGCTTTTCATTCTTCTTGTGTGCCCTTTTGTTCTCTTGTTGGGGGCAATTTCGTCGAATGTGTCCTTCGACCCCGCAACCGTAGCACACACGTTTTCCACCATGCTCGTCCATGGAATTGACGGCAAACTTTCCAAAATTTTGGCGCTTGAACTTGTGCGACTCTTCGTCCAGTTCCTGTGCCCAGGAAATTAATTCTTGTGCATGTTGGAGGTAATCCTGCCGCTTCGGATTGTACCGAACCATTAGGGCAATTTTCAGCCTTGGAGCTGCAAGCTTCACAATGTTTTCCACTATCAATCGTTCGCTCGAGTCGCTTTCGCGGGCAAACGCGACCAGGTAAAAGAAATGCTCGGTCCTGGACTTCTTAGGGTCCTTTTCTGCGGCGAAACGTTGGGCGGCTTGGTAATGAGAGATGTTTACCTTAAAGGCATTTAGCATCTGCTCCAATACGAAATACAAACCTGGTGATATTTGCCACCAGGTGCCGATATTCGCTTGAAAATATTTCAGCGCCACACCTTCCAGGTGCTCTCCCAACTTATTCACTTTTAATCGCTCGTTCCACGTGAAACCGGAAACAATTTCCGCCACTTCAATGGCTTCAATGAACAAATACGCCCATTGTTTATAACGGGACCCTAGGCCTGCGTGAATTTCCGTTCCCGAAAATATTTTGGACACTCAGCCTTGGGATTTTTACTCCATTTACGTTACCCATCTGGTTCGCGGCCAAATTTCCAGGCACGCCCACGCCAGCCGCCACTCCCGGCACTCCTATGCCAGCCGCCATTCCCGGAATATTTAAGCCAGGCGCTTGCACTGGTGGTGGGGCTTTTTCGCCACCTCTCAAACCACCACCGCGCCCTATACCGTCTTCCGCACTCAGGTCGTTCAGGGTCATCTTCATCCCGAACGGCCCGTGATTTTTTAGCGTATCCCTGAACGCACTCGCGTACTCAGATCCCTTATTGGATCCTGGCGACGTGCTTGGGGCTGACCCTTGTGACCGCGCCTCTTCGACTGCTTCGAGGCGCCGGTCCATACGCTTGAGGTATTCCAAAATAACCTCCATTCGTCTCCGGCTTTTCACCTTTTTCGTCATCCATGTCAACCACGAAAACGAGATGTTAAACGAGAGAAACGAGATCGCAAAAACCACCAATTTCCACACGATGAATGAGATAAAATTCCAATAATCACCGAACAAATCGAAAAAACGCGAAAATCGACTTCAACACTTCTCTTCTGGTGACAATACGCGGTTAGAGCCCGTAATCCTTTGGGCTTATAACCTGTAGGAAAACATATGTCACTTGTGAGGGCTAGCACCAGCAATGTAGTGCCTGGTGTCTGCAGTCCGGTTAGAAACTGTGGACACACTTGTTGTTCCGCCTTTAGAATGTGCGCTTAGCCCTGTAGACTAACTTAAGAGGTGCTCTTGCCCGCACCGTCACCAGTTACTACTGCTCGTAGGTTCGTAAAAGTAAAAAGTAATATATATTTAAGTTATTAAGTTCAAAAATCGTACTTTATAACCTAAAATTCACACATAGTGGTCCACGCAGTTTTGTCTAACCTGGAATTTCATTTTCATCAAACATGCCTTCAAATTCCAACAGTGGCTGCTTATGGGTGTCTATTCGGAAAATGATCAAACAGGTTGGAGACGGCTGCGTATACCGATGTTGACGTTGATCCATGCTTTTAAATGGGGTCCAATGTACCGAAACGGTCGTTCATAATTCGATTGTAGACACTTGAACAAGTAGGTAAAAGCAGAAAGTGGATGCAGAGAGAGAACATTACTGGAGGACTATTCGCAATTTGGGCGTAAATACATGACACAGTGCAACGGACTCACAGTTATAGCTAAAGGCGACAAAAAGAAGAAAGAAAAGCTGCCTAGTGTTCAAAGAAGCGTATATTTGCTGACTTCAGTCTTATCGACGGGATTCGGAGACCTAATTGATATGAACGTATTTTTCTATCTACCAGAAGATGAGGACGCGGGAGCTGGGGGTTTGTTTGGATCGTGATTAAAAGGTCGTCGACGGGAGCTAAAACACTGCATGTCCGCTACAAAAGCCTCAGCGCGCTTTTTCAAGCATTTTCTGGCTACTTGCCAAAAGAGTACCTGTATTTTAGAAATGTTGCGTCCTTTTTTTGTAAATGGGGGGGGGGCAACGTATGAATTCGAGGGGGTCAGAATAATGTTCCCCAACGTGATAAATTCGGTAACCACTCGATTTGTACATCAGTAACTGGCGCAAAAATCACGCCTCTTGATCTTATTCGCGTCCGTGTTCATATACTGCGGAATCACATGAGGCTCTTTAAGGGTGTAGCACGCAACCTCAAGTGCACGAGAGACTGTAGATTTGGAGCATAAAAAATGAAAATGTCCCCGAACCAGTGAGGACAGCTCTTCAGGGGTCAACTCGTTGTTCTTGTCAAACTCGTCGCACATGAACACAACGTGTTCAGGATCTAGGATTTTCTCTCCCCCCCCGCCGCTTGCGGGATGTGTGGTCAGGTCGATCCGCGTACCTCCTTATCCACGTTTTTGCGTTACGAAGGGGGACTTTCAAGGATTTAGCGAGCATTTTCCAGTCACCGCCCTCTCGCGAGCAATGTACGACCCGGTGCCTGGTTTCCAGACTGTAGTGGTGCCTCTTGGCGGTAGGTGTCATGGGAGCTCTCCATTTGTGCAATTTACTAAATAAGATAACCTCTCAAGTACGATAAATAACAAAATATAAACATTTAAGAGTCGACAGTGCAAATCATTGAGGAGAGGCGCAAATGATTGCGGGTTTGGTGCAACAATGACTGAAAAAAGGTGTAGTGTACGGACCTGGTCTCGCCAGGCTTTAGGACACCAATATTGTGATCCTCTGGATAATATTGATCCCACACGCACGTAGCAGTCCGCCGCGCAGTTTGAGGTGGACACAGAACGTAATACTTGAGAATCGATTTTTGTTTGAAGAATCACTCCGCAAGACATTCCCATTTGAGAACGGATCTGGAGGGTAGGGTTAACGTTCGCCACTGAGCGTCAGCTTTCTTGAGAATGAGAATGGATTTTTGAGTTTTGGACCAGGGCCTTAGTATCCGTAGAAAATTAGTGAGGGGGGCTCTATTTTCCTTAGTTTTCATCGTAGAAAATTAGTGACAGTGACACTAATTCCCATGCGCAATGTAGCTGTATAGTAGAATAATAATAACCATAATAAAGTATAGTCCATTTAGTCTTTAACTATTGGCTATTATAAACTTGTTGACTCTCATAGCTAATTCTGGCGCAGAAAGAGCAAGACGGGGTTCATGAGGTGGATCATTATGCTGCGTCATCGTTGTCGATGGTGTTGAAGAAATGTTGAAGAAGCACTGCACGCATAATTGTAATCTCACCCCGTCGTGGCGGAGGTAAGTCCGTCGTCGTTCAAATGCTGCCAGTTCGCTAAGTTGAGTCTTACATTGGTTCCATATATATTCGGTGTGCTCCCTTTGATTTCGGCGTTTACTTTCAAATATGGCTTGATTGCGCAGTTGCCACAGCCAAAACTGCGCAATCCCACTCAGCCCCCACCATAACCGGACCATTTGATCCTGAAATTCATTCAATTGTAAACCGTATTTGTCTTGCATCGCGTGTAGTAATGCGAGTGAAATTTGAAATGGCGCTTGTCGAGTTGCAATATTGTCTATGTATGCGAGGAGATCTGCATGAGAAATAGTCCTTCCGAACCAATGTTCCAAGAATCGCTTCCAAAAGTGCTGCGCACTAACACAGCCCCATAAAATGTGTACGACATCCGAATGTGTACTTTCGCAATCCTCAGCAAATACGCATTGGCTATTTTTGTGATCTCTGCTATAGTATGTGTTTAATTACATGGTGGTCGCTCGATAGATAACCCATAATTGGTAATCTGTTAAGATATTGCCGTGCTTCCATATCTCTTTGGGAGTTTGATCCTGTACTGAAAACCACCAGGAGTTTTGTGATCTTCGAATTGTCCATTTCTGGGTGATGACTGGTAATGTAATTGCTATCGCTTGGAAATATACTCGTTTGAAGTACCACCGGAAGTTCGACGGAATCCTCCAGATTGGTCGGGTACTGTCCTCTAACGGCCATGGATACTTATGCAGCTGCGGATGCGGTTTCCATACCACTACCTTGTTATGAAATTCATTCCACTTTGAGATTTCCTCATGCTTCGTAGGTAGAAAATTCCAGGAAATACCAGATGTCTGTTGTTCTAATTGAATCTTACACTTAGATCTGGCCTCTTCTCCTTCTAGTAGCCCTTGGCGTATACCTGCCAAGTGAGACGCTGTAGGGTTGCTGGAGCTTCGAATAATTGTATGGGTGGGTATTGACCAATGTGGTGTAGTCGCTCTCAGAAATTCCTTCTGAGATGCGAACAGCTCAGATGACTGACTGTCGGATGGGGTACTCCGTCCATCCAGGTCTTGGTCCGATCCGGCATCCATCCGGTTGGATCGGTCACTCCCATCACCTTGGTCGTGACAACTTGGATGATCCATGTTCGTAAAGCTCACCTTGTGTACCCGTCGGCACTGGTGGTTGCGCTCTCTTGATGGCCCTTAGGGCGAAAAGTTAAAAGTCCGTCGAATAGGGAGACGAGGATTAGGACTAGGGTTGCTCCTGGGAGGAAACCTTCACCGGGAAGCAGGATTGGCAGTATACTTGAAGTTTGTATATTGCGACGGCTGGACCGAGACTAATCGATCGGCCAGCTAAACCAAAGATAACAAAGGGGTAAACCCAGTCGTGTATGTGATAGGGAATCCAAATGACACTCCACAATCTTCCACAGTAGGCCAAAACGTTACCACACTTTCCAATAGAAATAAACCGTGTTCAAAACACATGCGACTTGAGGTGAGTATACGCAACGCGGTGACTCCCGGTCAGGGGACTTCCTGTGGGTTACTTTAACCTTCCTCGGGCAAACCAATAGCAGCAAGAGAGTACTTTGTTAGCCCTCTGCTGTGAACGAATGAAAGCGACTTGCGTCTTAGAAAGCGAAACGTATACTGATTTTTATCCCTATATCCAATAAAACCTTTTGTGTAACCTACCCCAAATAGCCCGGCTGGATAGTCATGTGCCCTACCTGCAATAGCCCACCTGGATGTCTTTTGTGTATCGTACACCAAACCACCTGGATGCTCATTTGTGTACTGTACACCAATCAGTCAGCCCGCCTGGATACTCCTTCGTGTGCCGTACACCAAATATTCAGCTACCATCCGGCTGCCATCCAGCTCTACCTGGATACTCCTTCATGTACCGTACACCAATATCCGGCTCGACCTGGATAGCCATCCATCTAGGCCCACTTGGCCGCTGGCCTCAACTCTTCCTTAGCGGCCCAGCGTCCACCTCCGGCGTCCCATCCGTCTTCCACAAGGGCCCAGCCTTCTTCAGGATCCTTCGCGCGCACATCCTGCAGACAATCCGCCTCTTGGTCATCCACCATCGGCGGCCATCCAGTCCACCTCCAGCTAACCCGATTACAAGTCCCTTGATCACGCCCATCTGTCTCGATTCCATGCTTCACCACACCAATGTAGTCCCCTATTGCCACTCTTGGAGAAACTAATATGAACGCACTTATCCATCGACATAACTTAGCATGAGTATGTGAACTGAGTTGAGATGACAACAACGACCAAGTAAACTCGTCGCGAGATACGCCTAATTCTTAAAGCAGAGATGATCACGTCTGGAATTCTGTCGTATTTTCTCACCCCAAGAATGGCCGTACGTTCTTCTCTAATCCAAAGATTACCTGCCCAATTGAAGGTACCCCAAAACGCTTCCACATGTGCCGACATTAATACGTGATAAGGGATTTTATCTATGTCAATGTTTACAGTTAGGAGTTGTCCGGGAGCCATTCTACGTGAAGCTTTCTTCTTAGTCATATTATTAATCATGCCCGGTAAGTATTTGAACACATAATCTTTCAGCATTAGACTTTCGTTATTATCGGGTCCTAACCATTGCCCCATTTCTTTCGAAAGTAGGCATGATTTCCTTTGTAAAGTCTGGGTTTGAAATGATTTCATCTTACATCTCACCCTCAGAGATATGTTGGTAATATCAGCACCAACTCCAAAACCTCTCCATGACATCCAAGCCTGCTTATACATGTCTTCTGCCGTGATAGCCATTTACCTGTCACCTTGAGCAATGGGACACGAATAGCTATTGTAAGCGCAACCAATTCGACTCTCCTAGCTTGCTTTGGTGTATAAATAAGATTTAGTGAAATTTTATGACGTACAATATCGTCCTTTTTAGTATTTGTCCTCCAGATAAAGCTTTTTTGTAATTGAATCATTCTCTTCATTATACCCACCGGGGGATTGAAAACTTTGGCTGTGAAAATTATTGAAGGAATCACCACTGCGTTAATCAATGACACTCTATCTACCAGCGAAAGGCGACATTGAGTAGCCGTAACCAACCTCCTTTGAACGTCTCGGATACGAAGTGCCCAATTTTTCATACACATTTTACCGTGACCCAATTCATATCCCAAATATCGAACGTATTCTTCTGGTTCAACCACTGGTATACCATGCCATTCTGAGATCGACACGTTTGGGTCTAAGAATAAAAAATGGTTTTTTTGTACTTGCACTTTGAGTCCCGACAAACCTCCGTGTCGCTGAACTATTCGTATTGCAGGGATCACTTGTGATGCCCGTTTAAAAAAAAGAGTCGAGTTATCGACGAATGCTGACAAGTTGCGTTCCAGACTCGTGATTCCTTGAACCGGGAAATTCCTTCTAATTCCGTTGATTGCAAGATACCTAGAGCGAGCGGCTCAACAGCTATGATAAATAATAAGGGTGCTAACGGGAACCCCTATCTTATTCTAGACGTCACTTAGAATGAGTTCGAAAGCTCATTATTTATTAGGAATTCCGCAGATGTCCCGAAGTGAAATGTTCGCATCAAGTTAATAAACGGTGTCGAGAATTGAAATAAAGTCAGTGCTGCAAATAAATAGTCTCTGTCAAGCGAATGATATGCCTTTGCAAAGTCTAAGAATAGTATTGCAGCCCCGTCTTCCGTTGTCGGTGATGAACATAGAGAATGATTTTTTTAGTATAGCTATCATTAATGCGATCGCATTGTCCATTCGTCGACCTGTCAAACACCCTTGCTGAGTGTCACCGATTAACAGGCCCAGAAGGTTTGTAGCCTTGTCGCGATTATATTTGCTAGAATTTTGTAACTTGACTGTAAAAGGGATATTGGGCGGTTGTCAAGCGCGTTGCTTAAGTCGCCCTTCCTTCTCAGTGGAATGATGGTAGCTTTTAAAAAGGATCAGGGAGGGGTAGCTCCTTGGAGAATCGAATTATTTACGCGAATCAGCGGGTCCAGTACTTCATCCATGAAATCTTTATAGAAATCATTACTAATTCCATCTGGGCCCGGAGCTTTCCAATCGTTTAATCGCCATTTGTACCTCATCTTCAGTGATTTTATCCATCAAATATTTATTCTGGTAGTTGGTCACTTGACGGTCGGTCGGGATCTTCATAAAGGTTTTCAAATGCTGGCCGTATCTGTCGCGACGTGTTTTGAGCTAATTATTTGTCGCCATGTCAAGGCGAAGCGATCTGGGATAGAAATCAAATTGTGAAATGGACTATCAGTACCGGAACGGATATCCGTGACTCGTTGGTCCCTTTCCCAGATCGCTGTTCGGCGGAATAACCATCTAATATCGTGGACTAACTACGCAAATGACTGTCTCGTCTCACCAATGAATTTTGATGGACGTGATTCCATGTTGCATTTATAATGTATTGGCGGGACCTAGCATTGTCGTGTAATTGTGATCGAATTCGATGTGCACTACGTCTTCTGCGTCTAGCTACCTTCCGACCTGAGTGATATATAGCGTCCTGGCTTTCCAATATCCACTGATCCCATGTAATTAACCCTTTGGAAACGCTTTCCAGATATGGTATGATTAATGAGCGATTATATTGATGCACTGCTGGTTGATTGTGGCCATGAAATGGGTAACGAGGATTGTGATGTTGACTATACTTCTGCTTGTTGTTCACTGTCGGTAAAGTTAACGTTGATATCACCTGTAAGTGATCGGACTACACTGGTGTCTCCCCAACTGCCAAGTTTTGAAACCAAGATGCGATGCTGTCTGATAAGTAGAACCTGCTCACCTCTCCAGTAGGTAAAGTATCCAACTGGTACCACAGGCGCCTCATAGAATACACATTCCATTAGCGTTTGTGCATCTATTAGTCTGATACTTCTGACCACGGTTGACAAAACTTCATCATTCCTGGAACCTCCAAATCGATCCAGTATTGGTGATTCTACATAGGTAAAGTCACCTGCTAATATAATGGGTGACTTTACAGTGATTATCATTTTCGAAATATCCAGAACTTTTTTTCGCGTAATGTGCATCTCCCGATGGTGCATAAATATTACACAGTAGTATGTTAGTCTACTGAACTGCGATAAACCGTTCTGTCCAAGTTTTTTATCGCCAAATCGTTACTTGATCTTCTAAAACCGGATGGAATAGAATTGCTACACCACCTGTTTTTTGTTGAGATACTCCAGACTGAAAGTCAAGAGCTGTTCTGATACCACCCCCATAAACGTTCCCTTTTCCTTTCTAATTCGGTGACATCCTCTTGTGGTGTTATATGCGTTTCTTGAAAAAAGATAAATTGGGGTTGTGATGCCTGGAATGAAGTTCTCCAGCCATCATCCAATCAGTGATATCATCCTTCTTAGAATCTCGAATGTTCTGGTTTCTAATAAGTACCGTTTCTGTACCGTTGTCCGATTGTTTATTTTGCAACGCTGGGTGGTATTCGTTATCCAAGAATAGGCGGTGAAGCTAGTAGGAATCATATCCTGCTAAATTGAGTAATGACGCTCCTGCATCCCCTGACGGTCTTGATCCACTGGATTTGTGGCGCCCTCAGTAACAATCAGACCTAAGCCAGCCCTATATATCCTCGTTCTGAGATTCATTTTGTTCCGGGGTAGGCACGTATGTAGTAGAAAGAAATTGTACTAGATGAACCCAAACATCCGATTGACTGTCGATGATTGCTTGTACTTTTTTGTGTATATAGGAGCCACTGCACGTGTTCTGAAATGTCTCTGGAGCAGCGTTCAGATAGATGATATTCCTCCCCAGAATTGCCGCCAATTCCTCCGCGTGAATAAATGCACATAGTAAGAATCTCGCGAGTGTTAAAGAATGGGTGGCACACATAGCCGTATTAATGGGCTATTTCCATATTTCGCACGTTTAATAATAATCCATTGTTGGGAGCTATCCATCGCTGCTTGACAATGTGACAGGTGCGATAAATTCGACAGTCGTTCTTCCCATTCGATAAACCATGTATTGGGAATTCCTGGAACTTCTTCCCGTTTTCCATGGTCAAGCATCCCAAGCCAACATTGTTCCCTCCACGGGATGGTAAGCAAAGTGAATAACTGAGGCTTTAGACTGCTAGCAAATGATATACCCCTGGACATTCCTTTAGTAGGTGAAGGAGACGACTGCCTTCATTATTCACTGCCCTTTTCCAAGTTGAAGTCGGTGGTGCCACCGAGGGAAAGGGTATCTTCGTTACGCGTTCCCATTCCTCTTGATATGCATTCCATCTCTCGTACCACTGTTGATTAGATTGGACGCAGTTACTGGAATCATCTATCATTTCCTCGGAATCATCATCAATGATCTCCCCTTGTATTGGTCGTACAATTTCTTTTGTACCATTGAGCTTTCCGTGGAATTGAATTCAGCCCGGAGACATCTTCTACGCATATTGGACGGTTCATTGTCATTGACACTGTAGGATGTATTTTCTTGTGACGGGTCATATTCTGAGGTGGAAGAATCGTCTGCCTGTATTAGCATTTGCTCTTCTCCCTCTAATTGATTTCACCAAATTTTTTTGAGTACCACTGTTCTAAAATTGGTTGCAAAATTTGATATTTCTGCATCACCCACGTCCGCACTGCTTCTTGGTTAAGATTTAGGCGTAACAAATGTTCTTGCTCCGGTATGGAGAGACGGCCTACTGTTTCAGATAAAAAGTTAAACTTCGCACATCTGTAAATCCTTCGATAATATAATCTGCTGTATCTCCACTTTTAAGTCGTGATGCATTGTGGGACCCTGTAAACGGTGAAGGAGTTCATCAAATCACCTTCCCTAGAGTCTGGGTCCTACAGCAAATGACTAATATACGTATTCATTTGGCTGTTTTGAGAGGAATGTGATGGGTGATCGTGACTCTTATCATCCAAGTATTGCTCGGATCTCGCATGCGAATATCCCGGCGTAGCTTCATTCGCTTCGAATGAACTCGATCAGTGACGAATCTGCTCCTCGTGGCATAACACGAACCGACACGAGTGACGAAAAGCGACTTCATTATTTGGATATGGATAAGCTCGAAACAACGTGGATTGACAATATTATTGTGCATGCTATTCATTACAATTATAAAAACTGAAACCCGACTATTGTACGTTTTCTCTAAATTACCTTTTCTCTTGGTTGTCATAAGTGGGTAATTTGCTGTAGGTGGATGATCTGCGTCACTTGATTTACTGAAAAATCCTGTGCTTCGAACATTACGATATCACTGTCAGTTTTCGTGATGATGTCTCTCTCTCTGAATATTGTGCCGTCGGTAGTTTTTTGTCATCATAATCATCACTATCTTCGTCTCTATCACTGTTCCCACTGCTGTCCATTTTCTGATCCGATTTTACCCTTGAGCCCTCGTCCTGCACTCGGTTCCAATACAAGAGAGCTGAATAGTGAGCCTTGTTGAAGTGAAGAAGTAAAGACCATTTTTCAACTTGGCCTGGGAATTCTAATTTGCGGTCCTGTATTCTTCGGACGCAATCTGTGATAGAAATCGGATATTCTCCACTGAAGGAGTATTTTCGTTTTTTTTCTAATTTCGGGGACAAAACATATGACTTCAGGTATCGAATCTTCTCCATAATGACTGATCACAAAAATTTCCTTCTGCATCAGGGTGCTGATGAAAGCCAAGGTGTCGTAACTACTCCAGGCATGGGATTTGACAATATCATCCAATTTGGAACCACTGTACGCGTAGTCGGTTAAGTACGCTTTAAATTCCTTCATCGATGCTTTTGCTGAGATTTTCTCGTAACCCCTGCCTAGCTCTAGTAATGTGTGTTTTCGGATCCCATGCGAGAATTTCAAGTCAAAGTCTATCATGGCTCGAATGAGGCAACCTACCTTTAGTGCTTCTGCGATTCCTTCAACAACGGTTGGTGAACAGTTGTCCAACGGTGAACAAGCCAAGGCTTGACTGATAGCGTAGGCTTGGCAGTTTCCTGTTGCGGATGTGCTGACTTCATGTATACCAGAATTTGATTTGAGCTAGCGAAATGCGACCTTGTTGTAGCTGTACGTCAGCTAACAAGCAAGTAACTTTCTCCTTATTCATGTTCTCCTTAATAAGAAGATATGTGTTATGTTTCTGCTTTGACACTGTCCCTGACGTGCCTTTAGATGCTGTTCCCCCACTCTTCTGCGTTCTTTGTATTTTCATTACCTGAGGATGATTTTGTTGAGTCACCGCTTCACTTTTCGATGCTTGTTGGATTATATCAGTTAGTTGATCTACGTCCGGCTTTTATCCAGGGGTAGACGTTGTCTTGACAGCTTGTGATATCGACATACCTGGTCTGGCTGGTTGCTCCTCATTCGGTTTGGAGGAACAATTTTTATCACCCGTGGCTTTAACCCGCAACGCAAACATTGTCGTCTGCCTCTCATGAGAGGGTGTTCTACCACTATCATCAAATTCATCCATGTTTGCAATGCTTGAGGGCATGATTCCGCGAAAAATGGTAACTCCCACTCAGTTGAGGTCATTGAGAAGGGGCCTCCCTTGTCCGAATCTTCCACTTGAAAATCCATCCCAATCAGTTTGTGTAAAATTGCGTAAAACTTCACCAAATCTATGGATCTGGTAATATTCTTTAATATACACGTATATATCCCATGTCGATCGTACGTTTCCCCGATAGAATCAACCTGTTGATCCCTGTTTGACGAATTTCTTTTTATGCAAGTTTTCGAGCACGTGATCCGAACGGTGGAATGGAACTTTTATTCTGTAA
>MIQA02005557.1:0-12961 GCA_001887855.2 Sclerospora graminicola
ATAGAAATGAACGAACCTCATTGATGTTTTAACGCTGCTTGTCTTTTCTGCATTAAACACGACAAGTGCTTTGTTGCGCAACATGTCGAATTATCTAGATAAATAGCATTTAACCGATTGATTATCTTCTCTCCCACCGTACTCGACACATCAAAGCAAAATCGAACCTACACGTAACAGCTGCGCCATATTGTTTTCATTCGTAGCAACAAAATCTTTTAGCTGCTGTTTGCTCCATGCTTGAAGCGGTTGGGCTTCACTATCCACACATTGCACGTATCTCCAAACTTTTGGCGGAGTAGTTGTGCCATAGATTCGTAAAATATAGTTACAATAGCCAGCAAAGGTAGAATCATCCTTAAAAAGCAGTAGTTACTACAAACAATGTCACGTTAAAGTTGCACAAAACCCGCTGCGTACATGGATATCCCAAGGAGAAAAAATACGTCGTAAGGTCCTGGAACGCATTTGGGCACCGAAAGAATACAACTCAACTTCAGTAACAGAAATTCTTCTTGTTTTTTAAAAGTACCTATCCTGCTAATCGAGACTGCACGGTAAAAGAATGAGGGTCAAATGAATTTATTCGTCTTCACCAATACTCTTTGGCGTCGCTCTATTACCTATTAGAATCAGCATTTGTTCTTCGCAAATTTTTAAAGGTAGCAAGGCTGATGGCTAAAAGAGCGGGTCTGGGTACCGATTACCAATAATTATGTGAACAGGGTACTGATTAGTAATGGATGGTTAATTAAGGGTACCGATTAGCGATTTCCCCAAATTCTTGAGAATATTGTTGACTTGTGGCGGCGCTTAATCGGTAACCTACCTAAATTAGGGTCAGTAGGACCTGGGGTAGGACCAGGATAGATGAGGGAATATTTGAAACTAAACTAAACTTCGAGCCCTGCTCGTCTACTTCGGGAGTTAGTGCCCCGCACTACTCCCTGCCACATCTCATCCACCACACCCATGCCGCACACCCTTTATATATCAGGTTAGGCTCTATATATATTAATCATCTTACCTTTTCACATGTTCTGATCCACATCGGGTAGTCGCTCTTATACCTGCTCCCTCGACACCCTCGTCGGATCTCGCTTGCTTTTCCTATTCATGAGGCTAGCGCCCCGCGCTGACACCATTCCTTTCTATGAGCCAATCCTTGAGTATAGCGCCCCGCGCAGGTTCGCCATCCTATCCTTTGAGCCCTGCTCTTGGGTCTAGCGCCCTATGCTGACCCGCCATTCTGGTCTCACATCCCGCCCTGCGGTCCTACTCTACTATTCCAATTTTGAGTGCTCCCTCTGAGCTGCAACATTCTCCATTGCTTCTATCCATACTGCAAAGCACTCGTCCTTTCCTTCAGGGTACTGTTCTCCCCTTGTTTCTATAGCTTCTTCCTTTGATAGCTTTTGTCCTTCTCGAGCATACGACGCTGTTTATCGTGATACTACACCAAACATGGTCCGGAACTTAACAAACTTGACGCGCGCCAGCACCTTTGTCATCACATCCGCGACCTGTTCTTGAGTGCTCACATACTCGGTTGTAAGTCTCTTGTCCTGTACCAAGAAACGCAAGTAATGAAACATGTTCTCAAAATATGTTTCACATGGTAATGCTTGCCAGGCTTTTCACTTAGATAGATTGCCGCCATGCTGTCACTCTATAGTTTCTTGTAGGCGATCATTAGTTCTTCGCATAGTCTTTTCAGCCCTTGTACATCCTTTGTACCTTCATGAGATCTACTGGTTAGATCACTCGGTCATGGTATACCAGCATCCGTAGCCCAAAGTCAACTGTAGCCTTGAGATACCTCAGCACATGCTTAGCTTGTGCGTAGTGCTCATGGGTAAGGCAACTTATGTGTTGTCTCAACTTCCTTACTACATGTGCGATGTCGTGTCTCGAGCCCGAGACCACGAACTGAAGTGCGCCCACTATCTCACGGTATGACATGTCACGGACGTCTTCCTTCTTGCTTACCGTTACCAACGATGTCCGTTCCGGTGTGGGTGCGCCATTGCAATGTTGCATGCCAAATCGCTTTAGAATTTCCATAATGTACGTTTCTTGACAGAAAAACACTAAGTGTATGTGCGTGTTGATAATCACCTCTACCCCAAGGAGGTATTCCACTGGGGTGAGGTAAAGCGATCGGAAAATATTGAGACTGAAGTGGACCACACATGGCCGTTGATTGGTGACGACAGAACACCCATCAACATATGACGGTTGATGGGTGGGAAAAGGCTGATCACAGTTAAGAGGAAAAGGTGGCGGACAACGGGTATTCACGATGTGAAGAAATCAGCCAAGTACTGTCATTACACCCAGTCCCAGACACTGATGGAGCGATGGAGATCACGATCGTTATCACAGTTACTAAGTGGAGTTCCCGTGGATATAATATGAGGTGAGCAACTGTTGACATGACGTGTCAAGGGCAGCCGTCCAGCCGATCTATGAATGGTATAGTGGTTGAAGTTGATCATGACACGAAGTTACGGCCTGATCAGCTTATTATGCCCGAGCACTGAAGATTAGATGTGGAATGAAGTCGGGCATGTGGAGTGACAGGATGTGTGAGTGATGATAACCTATGGGTTTGTCCGAAAATAACGTGGCAAGGCCTGATCAGGCCTGATCAGCCGAGATCGGTGTTATATGGTTGCCCTGACGGTGTATAAAGGTCGGAAGTATAGCTTAGCAGATGAATTGAGTCGTGATGATGATGACCCAGAGCGTTCCCGAGGTGATCAAGGGCTGATCGCCCTGATCACTGCCTGGTCACTCGGCTGATCAGCCTCTGATCAGCGTCCTGATGCAAGGGCAAGTAAGTTCTCGGTTTGGTCGGGCTGGATACGAAGTGGACAAGTGTTAGAAGAGCAGATCTCAAGTGGTTTCAAGGTTGTTTGTCGAAGATCGGGATGGGTTGAAGATCTTTCTAAGAGTCGGGTCGTGATCAGGGCAGAAGTGGTACAGATCAGCTTGAAGGTGCGGCCAGGATGGGCAAGGTGGTGCTACGCAACCGTGCGACGAAGTAAATAGGTTCGAAGTATAGGTCAGGCATGAGTTGATGTACGGTACACAGGTATAGGACATTGCATATATAATAACAGGTTTTTGATTTTCCCCCTAAAGCAAAGAGTCGCTCCGCCACGTGTTGCGGTCATTGGGAGCACAGGGTTGATTATTCCCCTCTTGCTCAACTAATTCCCGGTTAAGACGCGCTTAGACGCATTTTGGCTTACCGGAAGGCCCCCGACGGGTTTGTTTTAGGTGATCGAACCTCACCCTCAAGCACACGTGTTTGGAACACGTCAATAATATTGGAAAAGGTTTTGTGGAGATAACGTTTGTGGATTACTGTGGAAGATCGTGGATTGATCGCGTTTTCTTGGTTTCGTATTATCTCTCTCTCATTGGCTGGCCTGATCAGACGAACTTTCCTGATCAGTGCCTAGATACTGATTAAGTATCGACCCCAACCCGTTCTCCGGTGAAGATTTCCACCCGAGGACACCCTCCGTCTCGAGAAGGTCATCCCCTCCGACCTGATCAAGACCATCGTTTTCGTCACCGAGTCCACCTAAGTGAGTGTAACCACCCCCGATCAACGGGTACACAAGGTGAGATGAAGTTAAACATAGATCCTGACGAGCATGAAGACCGGCCAGATGACCGGGAGGATCAGATCAGTCACCACAATGTTGATTCATCTGATTCCGATGCTGATCAGGATCGACGGAGTACCCCCTCCGATAGTTGGTCGTCCGGGCCAGTGGGTATCCGGATTCCACCCAAGACTTCGGTCGTGGATTTGGAAATCGGCTCCACCACAATGGTGCGCGTGCCCGGATCACTTGGTGACTCAGGATATCACCGTGATTCCTTTGATGATGAAAAATATGTGAAAATCAAAGTGGAGGAAACTTTTTCGGGTGCATTGGAGGAAGGCGTATCGCCTCCGATGCTGTCCATATCTAAAGGAAGCGATGATCGACCTGGTCTGGTGGAGTGCCAGGTCGAGATTAAAGATGAAACAACTCCCCATATGGCCCCGATCGGGGCCGATCTGGGTTATAGTAAAGTTGACTATAACCCAGGAAAGGATCGAGGTGTTAACCTTGATCCTATGCATAAGAAGAAAATGGAAAAAAGACAGAAAAAACATGGGGGCGGATCATTGTGATCCACCTAAAAAATATGTGAAACCTAAACCGAAGATCTTCGAGGAGGACGAAGAGAAGATCGAACCAGCCGAGAAGACCACTGTCCAAGATGTGGAACGACTGTTCTATCTTCGAGAGTTTCACAAGTTCCTGGCTACCAACCGAGTGATGAAGATCATAAAACCTAAGATCATCGGGAAGCTTGAAGGTCGAGCGACCCGGCCGGTGATCACAGGCAGTCAACTTGATCTGATCAGGAACCTCTTGGCGCAGATCGACGAGGTTGGCTTCACTACTGGTGCCTTCGACGCAAATATGCTATTCGATCTGGATCAAGAGACGATCAGAGAAGCTATGACAACTCTGTATGATCACCTTGCCTCGTTACTAGGGGCGAACCCAGTGGTCCAGTCGCCGATCGCGGATCCTTCGCATCGATCTCAGTTGGTTGAATATCCTATGGATATTGAGTCGATATATCAATCGTCATCACAATCTGGAGCGGCCTCCACCGACTCCTCGGTTGGGATCACACGTATGACGCTGGGCCCGAAAGGGATCAAGCAGATCGACCCCAAGATCGAGTCGCAGAACAGGAAGAGAAAGCCTGAACCTGGTAGAGTCGGATCGGACGATAGTTTTGATGTTGCTTAGGAAGTGCCACAGACCAATCCGACTCCCAGCACTGGTCATACCAACATGCCGGAGGTCCCAGAGCAATTAAAAACCATGTTCGCGACTATGATGAACCGATTTGCGAGTGAACAATATGGATCACCTCAGTACACACCTGGGCAAGGACAACCATGGCGATCAGCATCGAACATGAATCAATCCGCTGAGAAACCGGTCAAGAGACCCGTGGACGTGGATATGGAATCAGTCCGATCAGCCGGAATTGTTCGTTCGATATGCCAGGCCGATCACCAAGATCGATTTCACCGATCACCCCCACGGAGTGATGTGGACATGGAGTCAGAAGGCGAGATCAGTCAGCATTTCGATCCGGATGATCTGGACATTGAGATGCCTCGTAGGGCGAATATGGCCTCCGCGCAGGCATTTGACAGTGAATCAGGAACGATCACCCGAGTACGAATGTCTGCGATCTCGGAATTGAAGGATTTCACCGGAAAAGATATGGATGACGATCAGGCCAGAGGTTGGTTAAGCCGGACTAAGTCAGCTTTTCTGAGGGACAAGACACCGGAAGCTGAAAGATGCCTGATCTTTGCTGATCTAATGAAAGGCCCGGCCAAGAACTGGCTTAAACAGCTAAGTCGTGAAGTGCGTCTGAAGTGGCCTCGGTTGTGTGAAGAGTTTGAAGAACAATATTGCAACTCGGGGAGGTCTGTCGCTAGACAGTACTACCACATGAAGAAAAGATCCGACGAGACGCCGATCGAGTACTTACATCGGTTGAATGTTGCTGGTCTACGCGCGAAAATGCCGATCAAGGATCCACGACACCCGGACATAGCCCGTGAACATGTCGAACACTTCATTGGGACTCTGGATAATCGCGATCTAGCTGATCAGCTAACCCTGCTCCGTATAAAGGACTCAGAACAACTGGAACTGACTCTAAGGACGTTGCAGCGGGCCAAGAGTCGACAGCCCAAGGTCGAGGTAGGATCGAACCGGTACCGGTCAAAGCCACACCCTGATCAGGGCAAGATACCGGCAGCACGACCAGCCAGAGCAATTCGGATGATCGCGAAGGAATCAGACAGTTCAGGTTTGGAAGAGGAAAGTGGTCAGTCGAGTCTGAGCTCGGACGAGGAACAGTACCGTCATATCTTTACGACGGAACCAGTGTATCGCCCGAGATCATCGGCTAATGGCATGGACGGACGGAAACCTGGTGGTATCCAACCTGATCAGGACCGATCTCGTAAGAAATGTGTGCATTGTGGGTCGACCAAACATGGAGATCGTGATTGTTGGAAAAAAAATTACGCGTGGAAAATGTGATCGTAAAGGTCATCCTCCTGATCATTGATTTTTCGTATGTTAAACTTGTGGGAAGCTTCATGGCGCCGGTGCCTGCCCTATCGAAGAATTTTTTAATCTGATGCGCAAGTGGTATGTGCCGACTAAACATCCTGTATGCTTCCACCAGATGTCGAGAAGATGTTAAAGTAGATCGCTCGCCAGGTTGGAATCTGGTTCGAGCCGAGCGATCTACGTTCTGCATTTATGCATATGTCGGTAGCGGGGATAAGTTTGAGGAAAAGAAGATAACCGACAATACATGTTCTAATTCAAATTGCATCGATCGGTGTCCGATCTACAGTCTCAGAGTGGATGAATATCCCCGATCGGACGTGATCATGGAGTTGGATCTACTGCCCGGTGAATCCCGAGGATACTGGAAGTATCACTCTCCCGACAAGTGGTTTAAACAGGCTAAAGCTAATGGAAAGATCAACAATGAAAAAGCCACTATTTTATTTGACTCTGGGGCAGAAGTCTCGATCTTCGACTCCGCCTTTGCTCGTAAGGTGGGATGTCGTATAGACAGTACCCAGAGGCAAGAATGTGTTGGGATCGGCGAGAGTTCATATATGACGGAAGGACGATCACGTGTTAAGATCACCCTGGCAGGATCCCTGGTCTACTTTTTTAACGCTTGGGTTGGCCGGTTAGCCGGTCAAGACGCGATACTGGGGATGGATTTTATGGTACCAGCCGGTATACGACTTGACCTGTCTCATGGAACCCTGACTCTGCCGGATGAAGTGCAGATTCAGTTATCTGGCCGACGACCTTTGTATGGTACTCATGTACGGATGTTAAAAATGGGTCAGTATGAGAATATCGGGGTGTCCCGATCAGTCGATGTCATGATTCGGCCAAGTGATCGGCAACACAAATTGTGGTTAACCCGTGGTGAACGACGGGTACCAACGTTCGTTAAAGGTATCGGCCGATCAAGCTACATCAGGGTCACGAATATATCCGATCAGCCGCTGATCGTCCACGAAGACATGATCTTAGGGATGTGGTTACCCGAAGGGAAAGTACCTCGACAGATCGGATATGTCTCAGTGGGATCACGAAGATATATTGAATGGCAGAATCTGGCTTATCAAGCCACCACGGACCTGATCAGTGACGAAGACTTAGCGGACGAAGATACCTCACCTATGGTCGAGAAGCCGGAATATTCTACGCCGACCAAGTTGCTGATCAGGAGACCACCGATCGAAGCGACAGGGGAAAGCCGGGTCAAAAAAGGTCCACAAATATTGAGTATTATTAGACCCGGCTCACCGAAAACAGCGGATCCAGAAAGCGGAAATGACGGTGAAGAGTTCAGGAACGATCATGAGAAGGAAAAGGAGGATGAAGCTGCCGAAGTTGTTCCGGATGATGGTGAACCCGAAGTAGATCACCAGTCGGATGACTTACAAGGAGCGACTCAAGATGATACCGATCAGGAAAAGGCAGATCAGGTAGATGAACAAGTGTGTATACACGAAGGTGGTGATCAGTACATTAAAGGTATCGAGAAGCAGATGGCCGTTTTACCGGAAGTATCGCCCAATATGCCAGAAGTCACCATGGAAGATCTACAGGTCGGTGATCCCGAAGTGAACACTCCCGAGCAGATCGATCAGCTAAAGAAGATCATCTGGAAGAGCCGTCACTTACTGATGGGGAAAGGTAACACCCTACCCCCAGCCGCATTCGGAGCTGTTTGTGATATAGACGTGGGAAATGCGAGGCCGATCGCTCAGCGTTGTCGTAAAGTTGCACCTCAATACCGGGAGAAGTTGTCCGATTTGATCAAAGGTTTGCTGAGTACAAAGATCATCCAACCATCAACATCGCAGTGCATCACCGATCGTAATCGTGAATAAGAAGAATGGGGTTGATATTCGATTGTGTATCGACTATAGAATGGTGAATCGCCTCACGAAGTTGATGGTCTACCCGATGCCCCTGATCAACGAATTACTAGAAGATCTGGATAAAGTTTTATGGTTTTGTTCGCTGGATATGGCTAGTGGTTTCTGGTGGTTTCGATGACTGATCGCGCTCGAGAGATCTCGGCTTTCGTTACACCTTCGGACATTTTGAATGGAATCGGATGCCGTTTGGATTAAAGAATGCCCCACAGATCTATCAAAGGCTGATCGACAATGCTCCCTATGGGTATTTCCAGATCAGCGCTGATCGGGAGGCCACCGATCTACATGATGTGTTTACGGAAGGCGAACCAGACCAAGATCAGGGCCAATCAGTGATGGGAAGGCGATCATACATAGATGACATCTTGGTCACAGCAACATCCTGGGATATGCTATGCGATAAGGTCGAACGACTCCTGAACACCTGCGAGCGCTGGAATTTATCGATCAGTGTGGTCAAGAGTTTCTGGAGTCAACCCAAGGTCGCTTACCTCGGCCATAACGTATCCATCCAAGGTCTGGAAGCAAACCCGAAAGATCTGGCCGCCCTCAGCAACTTACCCTTCCCCCGATCACTGAAGGCCATGCAATCCTTTCTCGGATCTCTGAATTATTATAGCCGATTTATCGAAGACTTCTCGATTTACGCCGCTATACTATATGAACTGAAGGAAGTGGATTATCATGGGCTACGAGAACGTGATCGGGTAGGAAGATCACCAATCGAGACTGATCACGAAGTGGAAGTCACTGAAACGGATCTCAAGACAAGATCACTGATCGATCGAACTGAGCCAGGGTCAGAGGACCATATGAAGCGAGCTATGGTAGCTTTCAGTATGTTGAAGGCGAAGATGATTTCGACGCCGATACTGAAACATTTCGATCCGGAGAAGATTCCGTGGTAATTCTATATGCCAGTAAATGGGCAATATCGGCCGCACTGGTCCAAGATCACGACGGAATTTATTGCCCGGTGACGTTCTCAAGCCGAACATTAAAACCGAACGAAGTTAACTATGGTATTGTGGATAAAGAAGTGCTAGCATTATTACGTGTATTGGATGTTTGTTACTCTATGCTGGTAACTAGATCAATTAAGGTATTATCCAGGCGATCTAGTTTGGCGTGGTTACTGTCCGCGAGTGGTTTAGATGGAAGACTGGGGCGATGGGCAGCGGTGTTATCTCAGTGGACCTTGGAGATCATCAAGTGCACCAAGGGCGAAGAAGAAATTCTTGGAACACTGGCAGCCAGCATTACGCCCCGATCAGAAGTCGATGAAGCCCTGATCGAGGTCGCTCCTCGGAAGCAACCACGTGAATCGATCACTATACCCTCACCGATCGTCGGCTCGGAGGAAAATCTGATCGTTGTAAGTTTCGACGGATCAGCGAGTGTGAAGAAAGGCGTGGGGGCGTATAGCGCACTGTTATGGAAACTGCCAGAATGGACTGTTATATCGGCCGGTTCAGATTATACTCCAGGTATCACGGTAAATGAGGCCGAATATCGTGGTCTGCTGCTAGGTTTGGATCTCTTGCAAGAGCAAAAGATCGGAAGAGTAATCATATGTGGAGATTCAAACCTGGTAATTCGGCAGATCACTGGATAGATCGACTGTAAAGCACCGCGTTTGAAACTACTGAACGATCGCGTTATGAAAGCTTTACGTGGATGGCCAAGGCATGATCTCTTACATGTGAAACGTGATTGGAATCGGAGTGCAGATCACCTAGCCACTATGACCATGCGTGATCAGACCGGATCAATAGTTACTGATCAAGCACTGCTGGGGGAACTGGTGGAGATCAATAGGCTGCCTGAGCTGATTCGTGTGGAAGATGAAAAGGAAGCAGCCCAGATCTCGATCATGACGAGATCGCGAACCAGATCACCACCTAAAAGATCACTCTCTCGACAAAGCTTAAATGAGATAATACAGGAGTCTCAATAGTCTGGGTTACACATTGTGACAGATCAGCCAAAAAATGGTCGAACAGGTGGAGATCAAGGTGGTTGAGCTGGTTCAGAGTCAATGGATATATATATAATGCACGAGAACTACATTTGCATACATGTGAACGATCGATATACTAGATGGAGACAATATTGGTACCTGGCGGAACCAATACCGATCAGGCCCCATGCATCATCCGGCGTTTACGGTTTCTCGTCTGCGCACGAAGTATGGTCCGTTATTGTCGTGATAACCATCTTTCGTTTCGTTCTTTCCATAATCATCAATATATCACGACAACTTCTTGATAACTTTCACATTAGGGTTCTTGGTGATCGGCAAAGATCAAGACATCACGCAACGTGCCGATCGGAGTCAGGTGCCCATAACAAGGATACCACTCCCCGCCGTCGGCCTTGATACCTCGCGCTTCCGCTCGGTGAACAGGCAAAGTCGTTGTGATGGTGGTCCAGCGAGTTTTCGAAGTGATTTTGGGCTGATCGCCCCGATCACTACCCGATCACTCGGCTGATCGCTATGCCGATGATGATCGGGGCTGATCAGCCCCAAACCGGCGTTTAGACAGCTGATCACGCTTCATGGTCACACTTTGAACGCGACTTGTCATGTCCTGCAGATCTTGATCAAGTTTGTGCGATCTAATCGGAGAGCCAACAGCTGGCTAGCCAGATCGGCAGAATCACGTTCCAGGGTATCGATTACGACCCAGCGATCGAATAATTCGGCATTAAGCGCCCGATTGGTATCATATAGGGAGATCAACTCGGGAATTGCGCTTCGGAGTTCCAACCGTAGTCGGCAAGCTTCCATGGACCCCAACGTGAGTGGACCAGATCCCTCCACTAGGCGAGCGAGCTGTTCCAAGTAACTGACAGGGCGATCTGAGGAGTGGTTGAGTGGGAAGACTCCAAGATGGACGATACGAAGTCAGGGTCGTCGTTGGACGAATGAGACTGGTCGTGATCGGTGCCGTGGTCGTGATCGGGGTGGTCGCCGGATCAGCCGAACTAGAACTGGGAGGTGAGTCGGTGATCGAGCGGGCGGCCGAAGATGACGAAGAAGGAAGAGAAGATCGGCTCGAGTCAGCCATGGTGATTGCCAGAGAGGAAGTTTGGAAGTGAGTGAGTCGAACTGCAGTCGTTGCGCGGCTGCAGTTTGTCTCAGGGGCGGCTGTGGTAAAGCGATCGGAAAATATTGAGAATGAAGTGGACCACACATGGCCGTTGATTGGTGACGATGGAACACCCATCAACATATGACGGTTGATGGGTGGGAAAGGCTGATCACAGTTACGATGAAAAGGTGGCGGACACCGGGTATTCACGATGTGAAAGAATCAGCCAAGTACTGTCATTACGCCCAGTCCCAGACACTGATGGAACGATGGAGATCACGATCACGATCGTTATCACAATCACTAAGTGGAGTTCCCGTGGATGTAAAACGAAGTGAGCAACTGTTGACTTGACGTATCAAGGATAGCCGTCCAGCCGATCTATGAATGGTATAGTGGTTGAAGTTGATCATGACACGCAGTTACGGCCTGATCAGCTTATTATGCCCGAGCAATGAAGATTGGATGTGGAATGAAGTCGGGCATGTGGAGTGACAGGCTGTGTGAGTGATGATAACCTATGGGTTTGTCCGAAGATGACGTGGCAAGGCCTGATCAGGCCTGATCAGCCGAGATTGGTGTTATATGGTTGCCCTGACGGGGTATAAAGGTCGGGAGTATGGCTTAGCAGATGAATTAAGTCGTGATAATGATGACCCAGAGCGTTCCCGAGGTGATCAAGGGCTGATCGGCCTGATCACCACCTGATCACTCGGCTGATCACTATGCCGATCGTGATCAGGGCTGACCAGCCTCTGATCAGCGTCCAGATGCAAAGGCAAGTAAAGTTCTCGGTTTAGTCGGGCTGGATACGAAGTGGACAAGTGTTAGAAGAGCAGATATCAAGTGGTTTTAAGGTCGTTTGTCGAAGATCGGGATGGGTTGAAGATCTTTCTTAGAGTCGGGTCGTGATCAGGGCAGAAGTGGTACAGATCAGCTTGAAGGTGCAGCCAGGATGGGCAAGGTGGTGCTACGCAACCGTGCGACGAAGTAATAGGTTCGAAGTATAGATCAGGCATGAGTTGGTGTATGGTACACAGGTATAGGACATTGCATATATAATAACAAGTTTTGATTTTCCCCCTAAAGCAAAGAGTCGCTCCGGGAGCACAGGGTTGATTCGTCCCCTCTTGCTCAACTATTTCCCGGTTAAGACGCGCTTAGACGCATTTTGGCTTACCGGAAGACCCCCGATGGGTTTGTTTTAGGTGATCGAACCTCACCCTCAACGCACACGTGTTTGGAACACGTCAATAGTATTGGAAAAGGTTTTGTGGAGATAACGTTTGTGGATTACTGTGGAAGATCGTGGTTTGATCGCGTTTTCTTGGTTTCGTATTATCTCTCTCTGATTGGCTGGCCTGATCAGACGAACTTTCCTGATCAGTGCCTAGATACTGATTAAGTATCGACCCCAACCCGTTCTCCGGTGAAGATTTCCACCCGAGGGCACCCCCCGTCTCGAGAAGGTCAAACCCTCCGACCTGATCAAGATCATCGTTTTCGTCACCGAGTCCACCTAAGTGAGTGTAACCACCCCCGATTAACGGGTACACAAGGTGAGATGAAGTTGAACATAGATCCTGACGCGCATGAAGACCGGCTAGATGACCGGGAGGATCAGATCAGTCACCACAATGGTGATTCATCTGATTCTGATGCTGATCAGGATCGACGGAGTACCCCCTCCGATAGTTGGTCGTCCGGGCCAGTGGGTATCCGGATTCCACCCAAGACTTCGGTCATGGATTTGGAAATCGGCTCCACCACA
>MIQA02005559.1:0-25423 GCA_001887855.2 Sclerospora graminicola
ATACTAAAATTCAGTCAGTAAATAGTGACCATCACTCTAAACAATAATACATTCTATATTTGACTTAAAAATTGTATGGCTTTTGTTTCATCATTTACGTCGAACGGTCTCGAAATCGCGATTAATTACAAATCGCGATTAGTTACACCTCGTCTTTCTCTCTACTTTCTGTATGTTGGAGTAAACGGCTTGTCTTAGTACATTTACCCTTTATAAGAATTACCTCTCTTAACTAATAAAGAAGCATTACCCTTGGTACTCTTTAAAGAATTAACACACAAGAGAATAAGTGGCATTGAATCCGCTACACTTGCACTTATATGTGCATATATACATTAAGTGCTAATGTTTCTACTGAGGAATAGGAACTCTACATGAATATCTCTACAGACATAATGCTTAGTGTCGATGATAAAAAGTAAAATATAATTCTTTTTGCCTTCTTGCAAGCAAGTTCTTTCTTTTCCGTCACTACTTCTACGCGCAACGTGCTATCACTTCAACAGGTTATGAGCCCAAGCTCCACCTCATCCGATTTCCCTCGCCTGACCGGCTCCGACAACTTTGACGTCTGGAAGACCCGGATTCAAGCATACCTCGACGGAAAAAACTTGCTCCGATTTATTGAAGACCCCAACTACGAACTCAACCCAGTCGTTGACGACGATGACGAAGACATGGTTTCAGACACCGACGATGATCCAGATTCGGATTCCAACTACGATGGCGAAAATGACTTGCAGGACGAAAATGTGGAACCGGATCAAGAACTGGACGACGATGAAGAAGATTTTGTTGCATCGACCGACGTCCGCCGACTCACCATCGAGGATTCGGCAGTTCAAGATGGAAACGACGATGTCTCAAAGCCTGCAACTCCTGTGCTCCCAGCTTCTGCTCAAGTTGAATCCTTTGGAACACTGAATGCCAGGAAGCTTGCCAAGGCAAGAGCAAAGGCAGCAAAGGCCAAGGCGCGAGCGAAGGCAAAGGCTAAAGCCAAAGCGAGAAACAAGATTCTCCTTGCTGCCGCTCAGACGCGTCGCTTGAATGCTCAAGTCAAGTCATTCTTGATGAAGACGCTTGACGATAAGCATATTAGAATTGTCAAGGATTTCGACAAGGCTTATGATATTTTTCAAGCCATATGCGATCGATACAAGGGCACCAAGGCTTACGGTGATCCCTACGGCATTATGAACTACCTGTACAATGCTCGTTACCAGGAAGGTGATGACATGACAGAGTTCATTCTCAAGTACGAAGACGCCATGAGCGGCCTTAATACCGTACTGAACAACAGTTTTGACGATAATGTCTTCTCTGTGTTCCTCTTCAACGCGATGCCTGCATCGTGGGAGAGTGAGATGCGCATTTGGCGCGGAAACCGTGAAATATTGCCTCTTCGAGAGCTTAAGAGTAACTTGGAGTCCCATGTGACCAAGAAACTCGCGCAAGAGAGATTCGCGCTATCCCGGGGTACACCCGAAAGTATTGAAACCCAGAATGAACGTGCTCTGGTATCAAATGCTCCTGTTGCAAGTGCTCAAGCCCTTGTGGGTACGAACACTGACAGTCAACGCATATGCTCGTACTGTGATCGCTCAAATCACACGATGGCTACGTGCCGAGTGTTGGTGAAGCACATGTCGATTGGTCAGGTAAAACCAAACACGGTTATCCCTACCAACTTCAAGTTGCCGAGCAATAACATGAGCATCCGACGCAACTCGACCAATGTTCACAGCAATCGTCAGCACCCATACTCGCGTGGCACCAACCGCAACGGTAACGGGGGCAGACGTAATTTTGGTCAGCGTGAATACGGTCAAGGCAACCGCAATTCTGGTCGTGGAAACAGCCAAGGTAATTCCGGCGACAACCCACAGCGCACCTTCAATGGTAGCAGTGATGCTTACAATAATTGTAACGGTGGCTACAATGGTGGGAACAGCAACTTCAACCAAGGCAACAACAGATACCATCAGTCCCGTCACAACAACAGCGCGATGATTGCAATTACCGCCGCTACTGTGTCGACGTTCGGTTTAACAGCCAAAATGACTCCCCTGATGTTGATCCGGTCTGGACTCTCGACTCTGGTTGTACGCGCCACGTGACGTATAACCAAGCGTGGTTCACGACGACAACGCCTTACACAGGCTGGATTACTGTGGGTGGGAAGAACCAAATCCCGATCCTTGCGATGCGATTGGTGATATCTCCCTCAAGGTCATTGATTCCAAGGGACGACCTCAGACGCTCATGCTGCGCAACGTCCTCTACGCGCCCGAAATCAAGTTCAATTTGTTTTCGGTGCCTGCGGCTGTGAAGGAAGACTTTCGCTTCTCTTTTAATCGCATGCAATGCGCGATTAATACGAGCCAACATTTTAGCGTGAAGGCCAAAATTGCCACGCATGCCGACTTGTACCAATTCATGGCAAGTCCGAAGTCGACATCCACCAGTAACCCGACGGCTCTGATCACCCTTCATGGTAAGTCAGCCATTTTACGTTTACATAAACGAATGGGTCATCCTAACTTTCGTATATTACAGGCTTTGCCTAAGAATGAAGCGATCATCGATCATGAACTCGATGGAGTAGGATCGCAACTAGATATTACATGTTCTTCATGCTCACTAGCAAAGTCACACCGTCAACCATTTAATCTAAATAAAATCGTTGAACGTGCAAAATTTCCTCTTGAAAAGGTTCATAGTGATATATGTGGTCCAATGCCGACACCAAGTCTAACCGGTTGTCGCTATTTTCTAATCTTTATTGATGACTGTACGCGTTTCGCAGTCACATATATTATCAAAGTTCGTTCAGAATTATTGAATGCTACGAAGACTTTCGCTGCAAGGCGCTTAATGTTTTTCGCTCTGATGTTCACACTATCCAATATACGTCCATTAATATGACCCTGAAATTAAAACTCTTCAAGCTGACAATGCGAAGGAGTATGAAAAACTTGGTCGAACGTTGTGGAAAAAATACGGAACCAAAACGCAATTTACAATGGCATACACACCCGAACAGAATGGCGTAGCTGAACGAAGAATGCGTACCTATATGGAACGCGTTCGGGCTACCCTATTTGATGGAAAATTACCTCGTGGATTATGGGCTGAATGCGTTCGCCACATTACAGACCTGGTGAACATGACCCCCAGCTCTGTTACGAATAACAAAACGCCTTATGAGCTTTGGTATGACAAGAAACCTTCCGTCATGAACCTCCGTGTTTTTGGATGCAAAGCTTTTGTCCACGTCCCAGAAACACATCGGGACAAGCTAGATCCGCGTGCTACTATATGCATGTATCTCGGTCTACCCGACCATAAGCGTGGTTTTCGACTACTTGATGTTTCCACTGGCACGATTATCTACAGCCGTGATGTTACCTTTGACGAAACCGTATTCCCATCTTTGACATTTTTGCCGACAGAATCAGGATTTGATAGGTCAAAGCGATCAGCAGAGCTAGAACAACATAATAGGGATGAAACTACCCCATTTACGGATCGTATTATATTGCCTACGACACCCTATAATGTAACTCATCAATCTACAGAGAGTGCTGCATCCAAGCCGGGAGTTCCATCACTGTACTTGCCATCCTTGGCTGATGCTTTGCACCGAAACGAGCAAACCTATAGTTTTATTACACAACAATCCCAACGAGGCACCAAGCGCAAGTTTGATGACATAGATCAACTAAATGACGTTCCCCTTGAAAAATCCGTTCCTCTTTTAAATAGTTCTGAGGATATTGCAGACGAACATCGTCGGGTCAATCTCATTTACACTCTTCTAGCTATTCGCTATATTGCCGAGCCACGTACATTCCGCGAAGCTATGACATCTTCTCATGCTGAAGACTGGTTCGATGCTGCTCAATCCGAGATCAAGTCTCATGATGATAACGGCACATGGACACTTGTCCCCCGACCATCAGGAAGGAAAGTACTCCGAAACCGATGGGTCTGGGTTGTCAAATACAACGGCAACGGCGAAGTAGACCGATTAAAGCTCGATTAGTAATAAAAGGTTTTCTCCAACAGTTTGGTATTGACTACACAGAAATTTTTGCCCCTGTGCTACGAATGGAAGTCCTTCGTCTTCTACTTACTATTGCAGCAATCCTTAACTATGAAATTCACCAAATGGATGTGAAGACTGCTTTTCTCAATGGTTTTCTTGATGAAGAAATTTATATGGAGCAACCTGAAGGATTTACAATCCCAGGAAAAGAGCATTTGGTGTGCAAGCTCAAGAAGAGCTTGTATGGACTCAAACAGGCACCGCGTGTGTGGTATCAAACCCTCGCGAAATTCCTGGAGAGCATCAAATTCCGACGTCTCATCAAAGATCGATGTGTCTTTGTCGGATCGCTCCATAATCAGACATGCTATATTGCAGTCTATGTTGACGATCTACTGATCATCGCTCCAACACCTGCCCTCGTCAATGAAATCAAATCTGCCCTGAAGCAGAGATTCAATATGACAGATTTAGGGGAGGTGAAGTACTTGCTCGGGTGGTCCATAGAGCGGAACCGCAAAGACCGAACAATCTTCATCCACCAAGAGAAATATGCTACTAAGGTCCTGGATCGCTTTAAAAACATTGTGACGTATCCCGTCACTACACCAGTTGACCGCAGCATAAAACTGTCTAGTGCTATGAGCCCTCAAACAGAAGCTGAAAGAAATATGATGAAAGACATTCCATATCGCGAGGCAGTCGGCAGCCTCATGTATCTTATGATAGGCACTCGCCCTGACCTTGCATACTACATGAGAGAAGTAAGTCAATACCTCTCCAACCCTGGAGAAGAACACTGGAAAGCAGTAGTTCGAGGTTTCAGATACCTGCATGGCACAACAAGCCACGGACTAACTCTGGGTGGAACAATCCAGCAGACTACCCGTCAACTCACGGACAGTCTTACCGCTTTTTCAGACTCTGACTATGCGAGCTGCTCAGATACTCGACGATCTATAGGTGGTTTTGTGACAATGATCGGTAAAAGCCCGATTTCTTGGCTATCTCGAAAACATCATACTGTGGTTCTATCCACAACGGAAGCTGAGTATATTGCACTCTGTCATTGCATGCAGGAAGTAATATTTCTAAAGACCCTGCTAATTGAACTTGGATTTCAATCCACAAAACCAACAATAATTCACGAAGACAACCAAAGTTGCATTAAACTTGCAAATAATCCTGAATTGCACGGTAGATCTAAGCATATCGATATACGCTATCACTTTGTACAAGAAAAGTAGAACAACAACAGTTCACTATAACGTATTGCAATACAAAGGACATGATAGCCGATATTTTTACCAAGGCACTTCCAAAGCCTCAATTCCTTTATTTAAGAAATAAACTTGGTGTTACAACTCGGGACAGAATGTCTAAGCAATCATACAAACCAGACAACCAATTCTCTTAAGGTTTTCCTACGCAAGATATGCGAGGTTTTCCCTGGTTTCCAAACCCAATTTGAAATACTTAATCAAAAATGAAAAGCTTGAATTGCTTAAGGTTTTCCTACGCAAGCTATGCGAGGTTTTCCCTGGTTTACTAACCAATTTGACATACTTAAATAAAATGAAAAGCTTGAACAGCTTAAGGTTTTCCTACTATGCGATGGTTTCCCTGGTTTACTAACCAATTTGACATACTTAAACAAAATGAAAAGCTTGAACAGCTTAAGGTTTTCCTACGCAAACTATGTGAGGTTTTCCCTGGTTGACACACCGAATCTGACATAAACAAATGAATAGCGAACATCAAATTGATATTACGTGTATTAGATCTTAAGCTTATAATGGCTTACTAAGACGACACGTGGATTTTAGTACTGTTTAATTAATTCGAGCCATGGTAGTCCGAGCTATCAGCAGTAAACTGCCGCATAGCACGGAACCGGATTTATGACTTAGAACAGATTACACAGTCTAATAAATTGATGTTGGGATATCTTCTTCATTGTATATTAACGTATAACCCACCCGAGCAACTGTCAATTTAAATTAGAAAAATGTACTCATCCAATCCAGTGGGGCTGTTGGAGTAAACGGATTGTCTTAGTACATTTACCCTTTATAAGAATTACCTCTCTTAACTAATACAGATGCATTACCCTTGGTACTCTTTAAAAAAAACACACAAGAGAATAAGTGGCATTGAATTCGCTACCTTTGCACTTATATGTGCATATATATATTAAGTGCTAATGTTTCTACTGAGGTATAGGAACTCTACATGAATGTCTCTACAGATATAATGCTTAGTGTCGATGATAAAAGTAAAATATAATTCTTTTTGCCTTCTTACAAGCAAGTTCTTCCTTTTCCGTCACTACTTCTACGCGCAACGTGCTATCACTTCAACAGAAGGAATGAACAGCGACCCGGGGCACAGAGCTACGAGAAGGAACTGAAGATGAGTGGATAATTGTTAAAAGATTAACAGATGGTACTATCATTGCCCGCCAGTTACCACAAAATTCTGAATGGGCCAAAGACGTTGACAGATCGTCTGTGTCTATTGTTGACGATACGAATACAAGTGGAAGGTTGTTTAATTATGGATATGATTGGAGGGCACCAGTAAAACGAGCTTTCCAAAGTACTAGGAGTATCCAGGAAAGCATTGCCATGGCAGCGTCGGCCAGAAGGACAATTCTAAACAGCATTTGGAGCTTATTGCTCAGATGAAAACTATAAGTTACAATAAGTCAAGATATTGTCTCAGTTTCCATTTTTGTTACACGATACATCGCAAAAAAATTGAACAAGTGGAGATTCCGTATCACAAGCACTTACACAAGTTAAAAAATATTCATGCAGAACCAGAAGCACTATCGACAATATGGGAACGTCAGCATGGGGCACATGCTTTTATGTTTGGTTCGGCGTCTGAATACATGATGATTATCAAAAATATCACTCGCAATATTGATATTTTTAAAATTCCACGCCTTTTTGCAATCTAGGCTTATAATGGGTTTTCAATTAGGAGAATTGGATCAGGGTGGCCCAATGTCTCATACATCACTTGACTAGGCATTAACTATTGATGCTAGTGGCTGCCCAAAGGCTTTCACGAAAATCTGGTGGATATGGTGATGTGGAGAGATGTTAACGGTAGAACACCCGGCAACACGTGGCCGCTGGCATTGCTTGGGTTGTCGTGAGGCCGGCAACCAGGTACGGGGGTGTTCTGTCTCCCAAAAGGATATGCTTAATAACAACTGTATACAAGTGTCAGTAGAAGAGGCTGATGAACTGGAAGTACCAACACCTACTTTTACCAGTCTGGAAGAATTACGTACCGAAGTCACCAATAAACGGTTGGCTTACAATGAGAAACGGAAGGGGAAGAAAAGATGTAGCGAGTTCGCCCACGACTACACCGGTGGTGGAAAAGCCGCCAGATGGAGGGAATAAGACTTACAACTCGCCAAAATCAACGCAGCAACAGGACCCGGAAGTTAAAAACGAAGTCTAACAGAATTCGGCGGGCTGGGTTCTGGTCGCCAGGAAAAAGAATAAAGAAACACGACTGATGGATTCTCACAAAGGGGAACAAACCTCTATTAGAGAGCATGTTAAAACAAATCAGGAATATAAAATGGCAGAGGGTAACCAACGGGTGGTCTCAGAGACAGACAGCTGAGACAGGCGCCAGTCAGCAAAACAAAGATACCAAGGGGGTTAGGGATCCCAAACCTAAAACATAGGTCGGGGCAACACAAGTCACGTAACCACGATAATATTGAGCTTCTGATTACGGAAGCCAAAGTCAAACAAGCTTTATTGAAATTATCAACTCGGGTGACGGAAACACAGGGTACACTGGATGCTTTCCAGTGGAGTAACTATAGATGCCGAAACCTCTTGGTAAGTGGAAGAGGCAATGATGGAGATGGGCCTCCAACAGATCATAACACCTGCCAATGGAAACTGTCAGGTGTACAGCATCGTTCAGTGTTATCTAAACTCATCTTTAGCGGGACAAGCGGATATATTAGCTTACCCAGCATAATTATTCAAACAATATTGTACAGCACAGCACGAGCGCTGATAGATTCTTCATTGAAATTCCCACCCGGGGTGCGGAAACAAACATTGAGAGCGTTAGGTCCGGGTTATGATAAAATCTCCACCAAACAATCAGAGGTTACATTTAAGGACTATTTGGTGGAATTCGGTAGCACTCCGTCGGAGGTGGAACGGACGGTAGATGCTAAGGAATGAGGTAGTAATGATACCCTCGGAAGCTTTGGTACCTTATTACAACGAGATATCTTTGTTGTCAACTCGGAGCCGGGAGCGTCAAAAATGGGTCTGATACATTATGCGCCTGAGACACAGACTCACCAAGGATGCAAGTACGCCACTTGCGGGGAGTACCCGATGTCATTGGGGATGTGTATTCGATTAGTGAAAGAGATCAAAGACCAAGCGAACGGGGACGGAGATAAGTTTCCCCTGGTACTTCATTTTGAGAATGCCCACTATCAGGGCTATGTACACGGGTGGAGAGCGTTACCTTCTGGAGAACAGTCCGGTGTGCGAGATACTAAAGAGAGTATGCAGGACGATGGAGGGAAATACAAGTTAATTCAGGATGAAGGAGATATGGACCATTCATCGCACAAACGGCAGCGATTTCGTTCAACGATGGCCGGAATAGACAAAGCTCTAGATGACTCAATAGGGCACAATTTGAAAGGTACGTAAAAAAGAAAGGCGGAATCATTAGCTCAAAATGATTCTATATCGCACCGAGCAGATTATACTTCAACTAAAGGGGTTCTCTTTGAAGAAATTTGATCTATTACTGTGACACAAGAGGATAGTTCAGCTGCACAGGAAAATAAAAGCAAGAAAATAGAACAAATATGGCAATGGCACATCGGCTGGGCAGAGGCCTTAGCTGGTGACAGTGACCGGCTCTTACAAGTTTTCTCACATCAAGAGTGGCACAACTACATCCTCAAGAACAACCGCACGTTTTAGGTGTGGATCTAACGGACTTCCAAGTCCGTTAGCTGATCTGTCAACAATACCATGTTGATGAAAATATATTTTCGGCGTGGAATGACCTCCGTTTACAAACCCGAAACTGTAATCGGCTCACAAGAGCGGCACAATTGCTTAAGTGATGAGTCTGACTTTCAGCCATCGTTTCAATTACTTCCCAGTACCTTTAAGAGGCAAGACGAGAAGGGACCAGCGAGTTGAACGAGGGGTCGAAAGCGGATAGATATTGAATCAGGACAAAATCTATTAAGAGTAGTCCAAGAGGGGCCGATATTACTGCGGGAAACGCATAATGTAGTGAGCAAGCTACATGCGGTAACGCGAGAACTGTTTGATGAACTGTTTATTGTTGATGTCGAGCCCTCTGAGGCACATGATGACACACATAAAGGCATTGGTTGGGAACAGAAGTGGAACTCGTTAAGTGTTGTTTGGGCTGAGCATACTTCGGTAAAATTTCCAATGACAACGTCTACCACGTCAAAATGGTAGAAAGCGATCTGCTAGGCACGATCACTTTTCTGCTCCTTTTTAATTAATTTTGGATATGCTCACAAGTTATTAGATCAACTGGGTGAAGACCGAGTTGAAGATTTGACGACTGATTGGCGTAGTGAGTGTTGGATATCTTTAATCATCGAAGGTAAAAATGGTTAGTTCCAGTCCCTCAAAAAGAAGCTTTTATTGGGTGGGAACAAAAAGCAACGGGCTGTAGTAGACTCAACCCACAAACAGGCGGTGCGGAATAGCACACAAGACTAGCTTGTGCTTCACCGGCAGAAATACGGGGGTGAAATCCTCTTACATCTATGCGATCTTAAGCGGAGATAACGGTTTGATATTTGCAGTCTTATTTGGACTCACCTCACTGGAATTCTGGGGAAAATGCTTATCCGGACGATCTAGTAATTTCAAAACTTCGACGTCACGTGAAAGCTACTCAAGTTGTTCCGCAATACAAACAACTCATTAAAGATATTATTGCTAAAACGGACCAGGCCTGGGACCACCTAGCGCGATTTATGCACGGGGCAGTGGAATTGATTCAAACCAAGCAAAATAATGCAGAAGCGCAACATCTACAGAACCAGGGAATACGTCAGATCACCCCATCCTACTTACTAAGGGCACCGCGGTGGGGAGCCTTCATCCTGGAGTTTTAAACATACTTCCTGTCTTATCACGACATGATGAATACAGCATGCAGTGGACAGTTTATCTCAATGAATGGAAATCAGACAGGTGGTTACGTCACGAATACTGCAAGCAAACACAAACTGGATTGTTAAGGTTTATTTCCTAAAATGTTTGAGGTTTCCACCGGCATCGCGGTTAAACTGGCTCCAAGGCTGGAGGGCTATTCCAGTTTAAAAACGACCTGTCTGTGTGCCACTTCATGAAGCCCATCTTACGTCGGATGACGAAGCAAGAGAGGTAACATGTGCCTGGGAGGCCGGGTGACCACAAACCAAATCCGGAATACGAATGGTATATTGGAGTATTTCACACCAAAACAGGAGTGTGTATTCTCTTTTTCCCAGAGCATGTCCCTGATGTTCAGCCATGGCACAAAGCTTGGTGGAATAAACATGGAAATGCAGGTTGGAAAGTGGAAAATCCTTCATATATATGCCCCATCTGACGTACCTCAGAAACGGCAACTATTTTTCAAAAAGCTACGAAAATGGAGATTGGATGCTAGGGAATTTGGAATCATAGGGGAAGATTTTAACTGTGTAGAATCACCTCTACTGGATCGACGTGGAGGTGATAGAGGAGAAAAAGCGGAATGTATTGAATCGACGAATCTAATGGAAGATTGGAAGTTTCAAGACGTAGTCACTATACAGCAATCGGTATGGGATGTGTAATGGGGTGTCATTACATAAGTGATATTTAGGTTAAAATATCACTGTTCAATTTCATACTTAATGTCTGAAATGTGAATATTGAATTATAAGTTGTTATAATTCACCTTGAGAACAGATTCTGATATAATTTATCGATCCTAACAAAGTAAATCTAAATGATAAAGATATCATTCAAGACGCATCTTATAACACATGTTTATTGGTAGTTTGAATTCATTATAGTTATTAACTCTAAACCACTCATATCTTTAAACTTACCTTCCTAGCAGACACGTGCCTTATTATATATTAAATGTATATTTAAGACGAACAAATTAAACATTAATTAGTCTACTCTAAAGTTTGTTTAAATAAACTAAGGATTACCAAATTACATTTGGTCCTATTCAATTACACGCTTCCTCATTGCAATTCTTACAGTGTAAGCCAGTAACAGCTAGCCTGTTACACCTGGTAGCACTTAGTGGTCCGTCTGAACGACCACAGTTGACGCGTTCCGCTAGTTAATTAGCGGAACGAAGGTTAAGAGCCGCCCGACCGTCATGACGACGGTCAGCGAACGTGAGCGCGAGCGACTGCTCGCGCAAGACTTGGTGAGGGAAAATTTCCCTCAGTGGACACAGAGAACTGTGGACACTGTTGTGGAGATGATCCGGACCATAGGGCCCGAGATCATCTCCGTCCTCCGAGGTAAAACCCCGGAGGAAGCCTTGGATACGGTAACCCGTTTCAAGAGGATGTATATCGATCCTCGGATGCGTTCCGCAATGTTGCGGACGCAACCTACAACGCCTACATCTAGTGCGAGCGTTGAAGTGGTAAAGGCGCGGATTCCGCCCTTTACTTGCGAAGGGGGTGAACCCCTTCGTAGATGGTTCGCAGAGGTGGAAGATGCCCTCTCGGCGCAAAAGATTGTGGACCCGCGTTCACAAGCTTATTTCGCCACCACATGCCTAGGCGGTCGCGCCAGGGCATGGGCGATGAGCCGCAGCGCCACAGATGGCGCTGCGTTCCTGACGTATCAGGATTTAAAAGCTGAGCTGAAGCTCAACTTCGAAGCTCCAGAAATGGAGATTAGTTGCCGCGAAGAGCTCATGGAACTCAAGCAGGGCAAGCTGAGCCTACATGCGTACGCTCAGAAAATACAATATTTGTTATCAAATATTGTATACGAGCCGGTGCCCCCTGCCATGCAGGTCACTGGCTTTATGAAGGGACTGAATGACGGTCCCATCAAACAGAGTCTTTATCGGGTTCCCCCAAAGACTCTGAGGGATGCTATAGACCAAAGCATCCGAGAGGAATTCAGCATGCGTTCAGCAGCAACGCATGCTGGGGTTAGTCGAAAAGCTCAAGTGCCTTTCGACTTTAACATGCCGCCAGTGCAGCATGTTAACCATAACAATTTCTCGAGACGACGAAGTTCACACTTCGTCCCGAGACACCAAAACCCGCGCCAGGGCGCGGGCGGAGAAGGTCCAGAACCGATGGACCTATCGGTTGCAGTTGCCTCGACACCGAGGCAACCGAAGAACAAGAAGTTTCTTCCCTGCAATAGATACGCGAAGATGGGCCATTACGCCCATGAATGTGTGGCGCCGCGGCCGGCGCCACGCAGTCAGCGGACTGGACCGTCCGCTGGTCGGCGACATCAACAGGGGTAACCCTCTGTTGATGCAAAAAACGGCAGCAAGCAGTAGGGGCGGGGCGCCCTACTGGACGGGTTATCTCACATGCCGACATCGGGCATGTGAGGATAATAGCTCTTTGTTAGAACTGAGGTTCTAATGTCGTTGAACTTCGTGGAGATTGAATCTCCACGAAGTATGTTGTCAGTCCGGTTAGCAACAGGTGCAACCGTGACTATACCAAAGCGTTTGATTCGCACACGCTTCGAGTTAGACGAACTGTCGTTCGAGGACGAATACATCGTCCTCGATCTTGACGACAAGTTCGATGTTATCTTGGGCATCCCTTGGATGTCCAAGCATCAACCAACGATCGACTGGGTTAACCTGTCGATCGACTGCGGCGGTCTCACAGGATCGGATCACCCCTGTGAGTAATCCAGCTGTATCTAATTGTGGTGAAGCGATCGGAAAATATTGGGACTGAAGTGGACCACACATGGCCGTTGATTGGTGACGATAAGGACACCCATCAACATATGACGGTTGATGGGTGGGAAAAGGTTGATCCCGATTAAGAAGAAAAGGTGGTGGCCAACGGATATGCACGACGTGGAGAAATCAGCCAAGTATGGTCGTTAAGCCCAGTCCCAGGCACTGGCGGAATGATGGAGATCACGATCACGATCGGTATTACAGTCACTAAGTGGAGTTCACGTGGATGAAATAAGAAAGAGTGACTGGTGACATGACGTATCAAGGCAGGTGACCAGCCAATTTTTGATTGGTATAATGGTTGAAGATGACTATGATACGAAGTTACGGTCTGATCGGTCTGTCAGCCTGAGCAATGAAGATCAGATGAGAAATGAAGATCGGGCATGTAGAGTGACATGTTGTGTGAGTGATGTGAACTTTTGGTTGGTCCGAAGATAACGTGGCAAGGCCTGATCAGGTCTGATCAGTCGAGATCGGTGTTCGTGAGTGATGATAACTTATGGTTTGTCCGAAGATGACGTGGCAAGGCCTGATCAGGCCTGATCGGGCCTGATCAGCCGAGATCGGTGTTGTATGGTTGTCCTGACGGGGTATAAAGATCGGAAGCGTGGTTTGGAAGATGAATTGAGTTGTGATGATGATGACCCAGAGCGTTCCCGAGGTGATCAAGGGCTGATCAGCCTGATCACCACCTGATCACTTGGTCGATCACTATGGCGATCGTGATCAGGGCTGATCAGCCCCTGATCAGCGTTGATATGCAAGGGCAAGTAAGTTCTCAGTTTAGTCGGACTATATACGAAGTGAACAAGTGCTGAAGAGCAGGTCGCAAGTGTTTTCGAGGTCGTTTGTTGAAGATCAGGATGGGTCGAGGATCTTTTGAAGAGTCGGGTTGTGATCAGGGCAGAAGCGGTACAGATCAGCTTGAATGTGCAGCCAGGATGGGCAAGAGGGTGTTACGCAATTGTGGTGTAGTCGCTCTCAGAAAATCTTCCTGAGACGCGAACACCCACGGGGGTCCCAGACGACTGACTACCGGAGGGGGTACTCCGTCCATCCGAGTCATGATCCGATCCGGCTTGAGGCCGGCTGGATCGGTCGCTTCCATCCGCTTGATCGCGACTGCTCGAATGTTGCATGTTGAAAGCTCACCTTGTGTACCCGTCAGTACTGGGTGGTTAGCTCTCCTGGTGGACCCTAGGGCGAAAAGTGTAAATCCGTCCAATAGGGAGATGAGGTGTAGGACTAGGGGTAGCTCCTGGGCGGAAATCGTCACCGGGGAGCTCGTCTGGCAATACACTTGAACTTTGTATAGTGCCGGCTGGGCCGAGAATAGTCGATCGGCCAGCTAAACCAATAAGACACTTGAAGTTTGTATAGTACCGGCTGGACCGAGAATAATCAATCGGCCAGCTAAACCAATAACAATGAAGGGCGAATCCAAATGTGTATATGAGGCAGATACAACTCCACACTCTTCCACAGAAGGCCAAAATGTCACCACTTCCCAATACTTAATACCGTGTTCAAAACACGGGCGACTTGAGGTGAGTATACGAAGTCGCCGCGACTCCCGGTCAGGGGACTTCCGGTGGGTTAACTTAACCTTCCCCGGGCAAACCAATAACAGCAAGAGGGGACCTTGTTAGCCCTCTGCCGTGAACCAATAAAAGCGACTTGTGTCTAAGAAAGCGAAACGTATACTGATTTATCCTATGTCCAATACTCCCTTTGTGTAACCTACCTCAAATAACACGGCTGACCAGTCATGTACCTTACCCAACGCAACCCGGCTAACTCCGACTTTGTGTACCGGTCCGGCCGGTACACCAACCCCAAATGGTACCAACCCGGCCGGTACACCGAACCCATATGGTACCAGTCCGAATGGTACATTGTACCCGGCCGGCTCGGCTGGATAGCCACCCATCCGCGCCTCTCGGTCGCTGACGCTAGCAATTCCTTGGCAGCCCCTCATACGATCCAGGTGCATACTCCATCCACTAGAACAATCCTCTTCTTTCAGGCTCCCTTCACTCCATCCTTACGAACAGTCCGCCATCTTGGCCGTCAAACCTCCATAGTCCTTCCGTCTGCTCAGCCCGCTTATCCGACTATCCTCGCCCCTTGTCAGGCCTGCCGACTTGATTTCCAGCCAGGCACCGCCCGACCGCCTACAGGTGCGCCTGGCAGTCCCAAATTGCATCTTATTACTGGCCGGTCTGGGCATCCGGCTTAGGGTGACATTTCAGCCAATCCGATGCGGGCATCCATCATCATTAGTCCGTTAACTTCTGGAGCACTTCACCACAGCCGCCCCTGAGCCTTGTCGCAGCCGCACAACGGTTGAGGCACGCGCTCATCACATTCCCCACACTTTGATTTTCAACGCCTCTATGTCTGAACGTGACAACGCCCCCATTGCTCCTGTGCCGGGCCACTCCCCGGCCAATACTCAGCCATCGGCCGTAGGACCGGATGCCCATCCGGCCGGCCCAGAGCATCGCCCCGGGCAACCCGACCTGGCTGCTCTGCAAGCTCAAGTCGCTGCGCTGACCGCTCACGTAGCCAGCCTAGAGCAAGCAAACACCGAGTTGGCTGCGACCGCCCGGCTGGCTAGCCAGCAAGCAGACGAATCCCGGGTCCGGGAAGTTCTGGCGACTTTTCAGTCTCGCGACCGAATTGGCCGACTGGAAAGTGAGAACGCCGACCTTCTCCAAGCGAGAGATCGCCTCCGAAAACAGTCGGACTCACAGCGTGTCCTAAACCAGAAGGCCGTAGCTGCCTTGAAAATCCAAAGTAAGTACCTTCCGCCTGTTCTGGTTCGCCTCCCCACTCACTCACTCCGTGTATGCTCTTAGACCAAAACGTCATGAACCTCCGCGTCTTGATGATCGAGTCTTTTCAGACCGCGCGTGAGTTGACGACGCGCTACGACAGCTATATCAAGCTCTCCAAACGATTGGAAGGTGCGCAGCTGAAACTGGGCAATTTGGAGTTTCGCCGGATCCGGCTTGCCAAGAAGCTGACCAAGTACCAGAAGGCGCTATATCAGTCGGCCGATGCATCGCCCGACCTTCAACGCCGAATCCGGGAGCTTGAGGCCGCGTACGCTGAAACCCAATCGGGTGTGAGTGAAGCCCGGGAGGCGTTCACTCAGCTTGCGGAGGAGCGTGCGGATTGCCTGTCTTCTCTCAAGGAAGATCGGGCTCGTCTAGCAGCTTCGGCGTCCCGGGTGAGAGGTCTCATGAAGGGTCCTGCCCCCATCCGGGAGGCTATCAGGCACCTCCTTGACTTGGCTTGTCCGCGAGACCCTGGTCAGGCCGCTTCCGCCACGCCCCTTCTCCCGTCAGCTGCTAATTCCGCCGCGGCCGTCCAGACATCTGACGCGGGAACTTCCGCCCCCGGATCAGCGACCGGTGATACGGGAAAAGTTTCTCGCCTACGGATTTGGAATACTTCCCAGGACCCTAACCCGCCGCCAGCGCCAGTCAGCAAGCAGGCGGCTTCTCTCTTGTCCACTGAAGATCCGCCTGGGCACAAAGGCAAGCGTCGATCCAGTCGGGTTGCGTCGCTCCAAGGCCCCGTGGCAGCCAAACGGCCCAAACGGTCCGCCGCGCCGGTGAGCGCGGCCCTAGTCCATGGAGAGAGCGGGCCGAGTCCTAGACCCACTTCGATCTCGGCTCCACCGGCTTCGGGAAAGTCCCCCCGTCGTCCTCGCGCTGCCAGATCTTCGTCGAAGGCTCCGACTACTCCGGCTCTCCTTAGCGTCTCCCCTCATGATCCCCGAGGTCCGTCCACCGCCTCTCCTGATGGAGAAGAAGCGTCTGGCCTATCGGGGCTGGATTCTGACGAGGCTACCACTGAGGACCTCGAGGAATTGCCTTCCCCGGACCCCTTCGCCTTCGACGAGAACGAGTCCAAGGAATCCTCAGAGGAGTCTCCTCCGTTGTGGATTCCCCGCCGGAAGGTCATGACGGCCCTCGAACTGGCCGCGGCGGTCCCTTGGTCAAAGGCGCAGTTGGAAGGCCTGCGTATCCAAGACCTCACTGGTGCTTTTGTCACCAAGTCGTTGACTCGTCCGCCGTTGTGGATATTCCCACCGGCCCTCGCTGTGCCCAAGGCCGAGGACTGGAATGCCAAGCTAGTGGCGATCGGGCCACTGAACGCAATTTTGTCCCGGGAACCTTGGGCCATACTGGCGAAAGAGATGCCGGACATCGGCCTGCCCCATGCCGGCTGGTTCGCGGAATTGCGGAGAGTCTGCAAGGAGTACCTCTCCCGGCATGGACAATCCATCTGGGAGTCAACTCATCACCTTTGCATTTCCGTCGCCGCCGGGCGCGAATCTCCCGAGCTAGCCAAGTACCGGACCGACCGCAAGAACCGTCGCAACCGCGCGACTGAGGGCTGGGCTAAGGTCTGCAACTTCGTGGCCGATGGAATCCAGCGCGGCCACTGCGACTTGGACATTTTTCTCCACCCGATCATGCTACATCTGGCCAACCGCCGCGTGGAGAAGAGCGGGATCTCGGCCGAAGGCGGGACTTGGTATCCGGGGTTGGGTAAGTGTCAGGTTGCCACTCTCCAAGCTTCGCTCGATGCGCTCGACCAACAAGATCCGTGGCGCAACCAGTTTCGGCAGGATCCCGATCGTCACCCTGGCCTCCGCGTACCCCGACTCCGGAACAAGTTTTGCTGAGCTTCGCCAAGGGTGACCCACGAGGCTAGCCTTGCATACCCTTATCTTCTTCATTCGTTACTGGCTGTTAACCTCGATAATACACTTTTCTTTCCATTTTTTACGTAAGTAACCGCTTGCTCATCTTCCTCGTCTGACTTCTCCCATCCGGCACCATACTGAATCGAAGACAACTCCGGAAAACCATTCCATCCGGCACCATACTGAATCGAAGATAACTCCGAAAACCACTCCATCCGGCACCATACTGATTCGAAGATAACTTCGGAAAAGGCCGATCGGACCCGACTAGCTCCATCCACCGATTACTCGGCTGAGTGGTGTTAGCTGGTCCGGCCGTGCCTGTTGCCCTGGGGCCGGGCGGACTAGTTCTCTGTCCCACCTTCTTCGTGGGTCTGCATGACCCCGAAGCGATTCCGGCTCGTCCGCCGGCGATCGAACTCTCTCATTAAAGCTCCGCAATTTAAGTCTAGCTCGTCCACCCACGACTGCTCCTCGCAATTTTTCCACTGCACGAGAAACTCCCTGTGGATCCGCCCAAACCGGGTTTTCCGTCCGTTCCGGACGTCCAAAATTTCTTCTACCTCGTACTCGTCCGGGTCTAACGGCTTGTCCCAACTGTCCTCCGGCAGCAGAGCTTCATCGAAATCCAACCGGTCGCTTTCCCCCGTAAGGCGTATATTCGGGCGGTCCGGGAAATGCTTCGCCAACTTCAACTTGGAGACATGTACTATCGGGAAAACACTGTATTCCGTTCCGGCCGTGACCAGCTTAACTGCATGATCCCCGACCAGTTCTGCCACTCGGAAGGGGCCATGCCACATATGCGCCAGCTTCCGTGCATAGCCTTCCTTGACCCGATCGAGATACAGCCACACCCGGGAGCCGGGCTCGATGCCGTGTTCCCCGGCGCGGTCGTTGTTTTGATCGGCGCGGTCCTTGATTGCTTGTCGGAGACGTTCGTTTACTTGTTCCCTCGCCAGTGAGTAGTGGCGTTGCACTCCCATCCTCCAGCGGCGGGCGTCTCTGTCCCGGCTTCTGGTGCACCCTATTGGTATGGCGGCTTCCAAAGTGGATCGGGGATCCCATCCGTAAGCCAGATAAAAAGGGGTGTCGCCCCTTACCCGGTCGTACGACGAGTTGAGAGCGAAAACCAGTCTCTCGGCATATTCATCCCAGTCGCATTGATCCGCCTCCACCACATACATCTTGAGGGCTCTGGTTAGGGTCTGAACCATCCTTTCGGCCTTTCCATTCGCCTGCGGGCGGTAAGCCATAGTGGCGCTCTGCTTCTGTCCTAGGATCTTATTGAAAGCTCGGAATACGTCTGCCATAAATCCGGGCTCCCTATCGTGCCGGATGACCTCGCTCGCCCCGAAACGCCTGAACACACATTCTTCGTAACTTTGCGCAACCTGTTGGGCGGTACGGGTGGAGCTGGCCTTTGCTATAACCAGCCCGGTAAACAAATCCGTCCAGATCAGCAGCTCTGTATGCCCATTTCGAGATTTGGGTAAGGACGGGATATGGTCCATCGCAATAACTTGAAAAGGATAGGTGGCCTGTATATTTCCAGGCGACCGCCCTCTAATGGTCGGCCGGCCTTTCCCGGTTTCGCAATCTGGACAGCTCCCCACGTAGGCCTGAACGCTACGGTAAAGCCCTCGCCAGTGGAAATGTGTCTTGACCTTGTGATATGTCCGGCCGATGCCCTGATGTCCCCCCTCCAAGCTCACATGGTAGTGATGGAGAATATCCGGCTGTAGAGTAGCGGGTACGACTAGCCGAGCGGATCTATCTCTCTCGATCTCCGGCTGGTCGGCGTCTCGGTAGAAGAACAGTAGCCCGTTTTCGTCCACTTCGTAATCCGGGGCCAACTTGAAACATTCTTTAGCTTGTTCGGCGGTCAGTTTATTCACGTCTCCGTTAAGGTACGCCTTGAGATCCACTATCCACGCTTCCTCGTTCTGCGCTTGGAGAATCCGCTCTGCTCGCAACTGTTGAACTATCCCCTCGGTCATTGTTTCTGGGGATAATGGGCCATCGGCTGAAGAACGACGCTTCTGCGATCGGGTAACAGCGTTCACCCGGATTGTCTCCTCCGTGTTGGCTGGATGGATGATCTCGGGCAACCGGTTGATCTCCGTCAGGTCTGATAACAGAGCCGGATCGGAAACCGTTACCCCTACGTTGTCGCGCATGGCCAGCGTAGCCAAGTGATCCGCGCTCTTATTCCAGTCTCGTTTGACGTGCAGCAATTCGTGCTCCGGCCATCTCCGCAAGGCGGACATAACCCGATCATTTAACAGTCTCAGCCGCGGCGCCTTGCAATCTATCTCTCCGGTGATTTGCCGGATCACTAGGTTGGAATCACCGCATATGATGATCCGCCCCTGTGTCCGGCCAGCCAACAGATCTAGGGAAAGCAGCAATCCTCTATACTCCGCTTCGTTCACCGTGATGCCAGGCGTGAAATCCGAGGCGGCCGCGATCGCCTTCCATTCGGGCAGCTTCCACAAAATGGCACTATAGGCCCCGACCCCTTTCTTTACACTCGCCGACCCATCGAAACTCAAAACCATTAGTTCCTCCGTGGGTCCCACTGTTGGCGGCGGCAATACGATAGTTTGTCGAGGCTGCTTCCGAGGTGCGATCGCTATCAGTGCTTCCTCCACTTCTGCCCTGGGGGTAATGCTGGCAGCCAGTGTGCCCAGTATTTCCTCTTCCCCTTTAGTACACTTAATAACTTCGAGGGACCACTGAGACAACAGAGCCGCCCATCTCCCCAGCCGACCGTCAATCCCGTTCGCCGTCAAGAGCCATGATAGGGTCGACCGTCTGGAGAGTACTTTGATAGGCCGAGACACCAGCATCGTATAACACACATCCAAGATCCGTAATAGAGCCAGAACTTCTTTATCCACCAATCCGTAATTAACTTCATTAACTTTCAGGGTCCGGCTGGTGAAGGTCACGGGACAGTACACTCCGTCATGATCTTGCACGAGAGCGGCCGAGATGGCCCACTTGTTAGCGTAGATGATGACCACCGGAGTCTTATTAACATCGAAATGTTTCAGGACCGGTGTGGTCGCCATCTTCGCCTTTAACATGCCAAAAGCCACCATCGCTCGGGTCATGTGGTCGTCCGGGCCGGCCGCGCCGGGGTCCGGCGGCCGGTCGCTTGTCTGGGCGGACAAGGGCGCTTCCCCATTGGCTGAAATAACCGAAAAGGGCGCTTCCTCATTGGCTGAAATAACCGAAAAGGGCGCTTCCTCATTGGCTGAAATTGCCGGCCCGGCTTGCGTCTCCGCTTGCCTATCCTGCTCTCTCAGCTTATGGTAATCCACCTCCCGCAACTCATACAAGACCGCCGCATAGACTGCAAAATCCTCGATGAACCGACTGTAATAATTCAGGCTCCCCAAAAAGGATTGCATAGCCTTTAGGGATCGCGGGAAAGGCAGATTACTCAAGGACTCCAAATCCTTCGGGTTAGCCTCCAATCCGGCAATCGACACTTGATGACCCAGATAGGTCACCTTAGTCTTTCCCCAGAAACTCTTAACCACACTAATCGAAAGATTCCACTTTTCACACGTAATCATCAACTTCTCCACTTTGTCACACAGTAAATCCCAGGTAGTTGCCGTAACGAGAATGTCATCAATGTAAGACCGCCGCCCCAAAACTGAAGGTTTTGGGTCGGGGTCCGGGTCACCTTCGGCGAACACATCCCCGACCAGAGCCGGATCTTGATCCGCCTTGATCTTGAAGTGTCCGTACAGCGCGTTATCTATCAACCGTTGATAAATCTGCGGGGCATTCTTCAGACCGAACGGCATCCGGTTCCACTCGAACAACCCGAAAGGCGTCACGAACGCAGAGATCTCCCGTGCACGATCGGTCATAGAGACCACCCAGAATCCACTGGCCATGTCCAATGAGCAATACCACAAAACTTTATCCAGGTCCTCCAGCAGGTCGTTTATCAGCGGCATCGGATAAATCATCAGCTTAGTCAGCCGGTTCACCAGCCGGTAATCGATGCACAACCTTATATCCACCCCATTCTTCTTAATAATAATTACAATGGGCGAAGCCCATGGCGAGGTGGACGGCTGAATTATCTTGGTGGCCAGCAAACCCTTGATAAGCTCTGACAGCTTTTCCCGATATTGGGGGGCGACTCTTCGGCATCTCTGTGCTACCGGCTTGGCGCCTCCCACATCAATATCACATACCGCCCCATGGGCGGCCGGAGGAAGTGCGTTCCCTGGTCCGATCAACAGATGTCGTCTTTTCCATATAATATCCTTCAATCTGCTGATCTCCTCCGGGGTGTTCACATCCGGGTCTCCCACTTGTAGATCGTCGATAGTGACTGCTGGGGGGCAGGGGGTCACCTCAGGTAGCACCGCCATCTGCTCTTCCATGCCTTCAACGTATAGCTCGCCCCCTTCATGAATGCAGACTTGATCGGCTTCGGCTGCTTCGGGATCTTGGTCGGCCGGCTGGGCCGATCCGCCTTCGGCTATTTCCGAATTCTGCTCGGCCGGCTGGGCCGATCCGCTTTCACTTCGGTCGTCACAACCGTCATCGGGGCTGACCGTATATGCAACTCTGCTTGGTCCTTTCTCCCGACTCTGTCGTTCGTCCGTCTCCCTCTGAGTGGGCAAAACCAGTTCCGCGATCGGGGCGTAGCTTCGGTCAATACATTCAGCCGGATCCGGCGACGGCCGGCTCCGCGTCAATATTTTAGAAGGGGTCCGGTACTCGGGTTTATCCACCATCGGAGTCTGGTCCTCTTCTAATTCTTCCTCTTCGCTGACCAGATCGGTGGTTGCCTGAAAAGCCAGGTTTTGCCACTCGATATAGCGTCTTGAGCCAACAGTGACATAGCCCGGCCGGCGGGGCACTTTATCCTCGGCCAGCCACATTCCAATAATCACATCTTCATGCAAGGTGAGGGGTTTTTCAGAGATGTTGGTCACGCTTATGAAGTTGAGATGACCACTCCCTTTAACAACAGATGGTACCCAGCACTCGCCCCTTGTCAGCCATAACTTACTCCATCGGTCGTGCGGCCGTAACATTACTTCCACCGCCTTTCCAACTGGCACCGTTACAAACTGACCTAGCTTGAGGAACTGGACGTGGGCGCCATATAAGGGCCGCCGGCCGGCCAGCTGGATCTGTACCTCGTCCGGCAACGTCAATGTTCCATGCGATAAGTCCAGCCGTATACCGGCCGGGACCATAAAATCCATGCCCAAAATTGCATCCTGCCCGGCCAACTTGCCTACCCAGGCGGTGAAATAATATACCAACGACCCAGCTAACGTAATCTTGACTCTTGTCCTTCCTTGGGTCATGTACGAACTTTCTCCAATGCCGATACATTCCTGCCGCTTTGTCTCGTCTATCTCACACCCCACCTTACGAGCAAAGGTGGTGTCTACGATAGACACTTCTGCGCCAGAGTCGAACAGCATGGTAGCTTTCTGGTTATTGATTTTTCCATCCGCCTTGGCCTGCTTGAACCATTTATCCGGCGAGTGATACTTCCAATAACCTCGCGACTCGCCAGGTAACAAGTTCAATTCCATTCGCACTTCAGACCGGGAATACTCATCCGTCCGTATACTGCTCACCAGGAAGGGGTCAGCCGTACCGGCCGGGGACCGGGTGACGTAATCGTCAAACTTACATGTATTGTCGGTTATCCTTTGCTTTGCTTCTTGATTATCCTCTTTACCGACATATGCATAGATACTAACACTAGACCGCTCGGCTCGAACCAGATTCCAACCTGGCGAGCGATCTAGTTTAACATCTTTTCCGCTCCGGGCGGCAACATTCCAGCATGCTTGGTCGGGACGTACCACTTCTTCAACAGGTTGTAAAATTCTTCCATTGGGCACAGTCCCGCCTCATGCACCTCCCCGCAAGCCTTACACGTGAACAGGCAGTGTTCCGCCGGGTGTCCCTTCCTCTCGCACTTCTTGCACGTCAGCCGCTTCCAGCAGCTCCGATCGTCATGCTTGATGGACCCACAGTGGGTGCACTTGCGCCTAGGGTAATCCTGGTCAGTTCGAGCCGGAAAACCCTTCGACTGACCGGACCCGGCTGGCAGCCTGGACGGCTGACTGGCTTCTGCCGAGAAAAGGTACCGATACTGTTCCTCCTCAGACTCGCCCCCAGATCGCTGATACTCCTCTTCCGAGCTGGTCGCGTCTGACTCTCGGGCGACCATGCGGACGGCTCGGGCCATCCTGGTAGATGGCGGCCGGCCTCCTTGATCCACGTTAAATCGGGACTTGAAACGGCCGGTTCCGACTGCCGCCTTGGGGCCTTGCTTCTTCGCCCTTAAGTACGTGCGCAACGTCAGTTCCAGTTCCGTCGTATTCTTCAACCGCAGTAACGCCAGCTGGTCTGCCAGCTCCCGATCGTCCAACGTGCTGATGAAAAGTTCCACGTGTTCACGGGCAGCTTCTGACCGGCTGGTGTCTTCTTTAACGGGAATATCCGCTCTCATGCCAGCGACATTTAAACGATGGAGATACTCCAGGGGGGTTTCATCCGGTCGCTTCTTGGAGTGGAAATATTGTCGCGCCGCTGACATTCCAGCTCCACAGTATTGTTCCTCGAACGCACCGGCCAGTCCCCTCCAATTTCCTCGGGTTTCCCGGCTGAGCTGTTGGATCCAGTGTTTCGCTGGTCCCTTCATCAAATCCCCGAAGATTAGGCATTTCTCATAGTCCGACGTCCGGTCTCTGAGAAATGCCGACTTCGTCTTGCTCAACCATCCTCGGTCCTGGTCCTCGTCCGCGTCGCGTCCGGTGAAGTCTTTCAGCTCGGACGTGGCCGACATTCGCACCCTCGTGATCGCTCCCGAATCCGCGTCAAACGCTTGGGCCGAGGCCATATGGGCCCGGCGGGCCATCCCCAGATCCAAGTCATCCGGATCGTAATGGTACTTGGCCGACCTGACGGATTCCATATCCACGTCGCTGAGAGACAGCTTCCTGTTCGTGGGCCGACGTCCGGTCCGGCGACCTGTCTGGCGGCTCGGTGGGGCGGCATGGGGTTCACTTTGCTTGGACTGCACCGACTCCATTTCTTTATCACTCGACTCCCTCGCATAGTACTGGACGGGTCCGGGGGCCTGTGTTCCACGACGAGCAGGCTGGACCGCTGACGTTGGACTGCCACGGCTGGCGCTCAGCCAACGTTGCTCTTCCAAGTATCGCTCCATCATCGCCGAAAACATGTTTTGCAGGCGATCCGGCACCTAAGGAGCGACTTGAGGGGCGGCTAGAGGGGCGGCTTGAGGGGCGGCTTGAGGGGCAGCTTGAGGGACAGCCGGGCTGCCAGATTGACATTCCTTCTTAATCCGCCCATCCGCGTCTTCGTCTTCCTCCTTTGGTTCTGGAGCCGTCCTTGTCCGCCAGGCCTGTACGCTGTACTGGCCGGCGTTCTTCCGCTCGGGCGTACCCGGATCCTCACGTTCTCCAAGTCTCATGGCTGTCGCCACACGCGCTGCTCCCCTTGGGCCAAGCGTCATGCGGGTGATACCCACCGATGAATCAGATGAGTCCGCCTCCGAAGGGGCAGACTCGTACTGCGAAGAGCCCGAGTGTATCCCGGCTGGTTTG